>JAMYXO010002967.1:0-21716 GCA_033310375.1 Conus canariensis | reverse complement strand
ATTCATTCAGATATCTCTTATAATGTATTATCTTAAATTTCACTATCCTTCATCTGTCTAATTTTCAATGCTTCCGCGATGAATTTCGCAACTGATTTAATTACAATTTCATCACCTGATGATAACACGCCAGCGACATTTTATCATCAGGAGAGAGAGAGAGAGAGAGAGAGAGAGAGAGAGAGAGAGAGAGAGAGAGAGAGAGAGAGAGAGAGAGTTTAGAGCTTCTATTCTCTGTTCTCTTATCTTCTATTATCCATTCAAGGAAATGCATCAAACCAAAAAGTAATGGAATGATCCAGGCATGTAATGATTAAAGTGCAGCCTGATTTATTCCTTACCTTTACGGTGAGTGTGATCCGAAAGATGTAATGTCACAAACATTCATGAAGCTCAAAACTATGTTGCAGAACAAGTCAACATACATTGATATCAGTTTCCATGTAGCGATATTTGGCTTGAGTGCGATGTGTCCAGAGATCACAAAAGACTGATTGAAAGCTGCTACTGCAAGGGTATACTTATTGTTTTTTAATGCCACTTTTTTGGAATTCTTACTATCTACTTTAGGTCCAAAGAGAAGTTTTCAAGTCTCACCTTGTGTCTCAATACCAAGATCTTTGTCATAAACATCAGAATTGGAAAGTAAGAGTGTCCATGTAGCAGGGAGTTTAAGAAGTTTCTCATTTGTATTGCCCTAAATGACTTCATTGGCACTGCAAAGGGACTGAAAGCTGGGTTAATCTCCACCTGGAAGTGTGTGTTACCATAGTATGGTGCCATCCACCTTTCTCAACATTTTTAGTCTGCTATTGTTTCTGTTTATTCAGACTCTTTTACGGCATTTTAACATGGGCAGCTCCCCTGTTCTTGTGGATTCTTCATGTTAACTGCATACTGTACTCAGAGTGCCAGCTTCTGTTCTTACTCCAAAGACTCAAACCCTACTAACGGATGGCTGACTAGGGAAGATAAACCCTGGGTCGTGTTGGATCTGAAGCATGGACCTGGATTTTCTTATTTCCTAGGTAAGTGCATAATGCTCCTGGCCAGCTTTTTTCTTGTTTTGAACTAAGACCCTTTGTATGTAGACACGACACACTTTCTAGCCCAGAGAAATGTAACACAGTGAAATGATTGCGTTGTTTTAAGTGGGTGTTCGACACTGTCTTCCGCGCAATGCTGATTTTGCAAACAAGGAACCCTTTCTACAGCTTCCACGCCACCTCAGTGGTATTAGTTTCTCGCTCCGTAGCCCAGCCATCTTGTACACAGCACACCCAAGTTGCCCTGTTGCAGAAGTAACATCAACAGCATACAGGGAGCAATCTATTTTAGCCTGTCATGAGACATCTAGCCAGAGGAGACGCTGCACTGCTACCGAGTCATTTCAGTAGTGTTCAAAATGCTTGTCCCTTGTATCAGGACACATCAGCAAAGCCACCTACAGCTGCAAATGTTAAAAAAGAGTTACATAAAAGAAGAAACTAGCATCCTAGGCATTTATAACATTATCTGCACAGGCAAGATAAAATGCTTGAATTTGCCATCAGACTGAGAAAAGAGAACGGCGGACTTTGAAGCACAAGAGTACTGAAATGCTGAAAGACAAGCCTAACTAATCAACACATAATACCACTACAACTGTAGTATGAAGCAATATTATGCAAAATACCCATATTAATTATACAATTTTTAAGCACTTATGTTGATTATACTACTATTTTTGTCCCCTTTTTAAAAAAAATTAAACATACTGTGTTTTTTAAAAACAAAAAGGAATATACGCCAGCCATACTGTTTAAAAAATGATCATTGCTTATGACTGGTTATGTACAGTTTCAGTATTCTGCATAAGTTTATCAGTTCCATATAAATGGTCCCCGTGGAAATTGTTACATTACTTTTTACTGATGTCTTCTGGATTAGACATACTTGAGTATAGACAGACAAACAAACAGACGGACAAACAAACAGACAGACAATCAGTCTGATTGACTGACAGACAGGCAGACAGATAGACAGAGAGATAAACAAATAGACAGACAGAGAGATAGATAGATAGAGATAGATCGATAGATAACATATGCCAGGTATATCTGAGTATCAGCTTGCAAATAGCATCTGCTACTTGCTTGCTAAGACATCTTTAAGCTTTCCAACAGTTCAATAGGAAGAAAAAGGAAGGAATCACAAATATACTACTTTCTTTTCGTCTACAAGGCATCCAAGGAACATATACATCTGCTATGCCTGACCATGCAGGCTACAGTGGTTTGATATAATTTTACACATATATGGAACAAGATGTTCTTAAATGTCATGAATGTAGTTATTGCCATCGACCAATTACTTCTCGCTGTTTTTTTCCCCCTCCTTTATCTTGTTTTACTAGAAACACTGAAAAGTGGTTCATACATTTCATCATCGTCCATCATCATCATCATCATCATCATCATCATCATCATCATCATCATTATTATTATTATTATCATCATCATCATCATCATCGTCATCATCGTCATCATCATGATCATCATCATCGTCATCATCTTCATTATTATTATCATTGTTGTTATAATTGTTATCATAATCATCATCATCATAATAATTACTATTAATCTTATTGTTATCATTGTTGTCATTGTTATTATTATTGTCATTATTATTATTATTATCATTTTTATTATTATTATTATTATTATTATTATCATTGTTGTTGCTGTTGTTGCTGTTTTATCATTGTAACTTGCATTCCCCATGCAAAACACTTTATCTTTTTAAGCAATCAGGGCTCTAGCTAGACTAGACACTCGTCCAACAAGCAAGCACTCAGAGTTAACTATTACTACAACTACTACAACTCAATAAATACGAATCCAGTTTGCCACCACCTGTCATCGCCATCAGCAGAACCGTTCAAAAACGGCACACTGCTCAGGAAACAAAGAACTGTCTGCATTCACAAGAGAAACGGTCATGACACATAATGGAGGCACACAGCTGAAACATTGAACGGTAATAGCTCCTATCACCTTAGGTCAAGCGGGTGGTGGCGCCATTACAGAACAGCACCATTCAGCACAATGGACCATGTCCTATGCTGTGATAGATAACTGCCAGGACAAGGTCACTGATGTCCCAACACCCAAAGTAGCAATGAGCAGTAACCAGCAACCAGCTCGGTGCCTTGTACTTACACACACACACCCCTCTTTTCCTTCCAACAACCAGCTCGGTGCCTTGTACTTACACACATACCCCTCTTTTCCTTCCAACAACCAGCTCGGTGCCTTGTACTTACACACACACACCCTCTTTTCCTTCCAGCAACCAGCTCGGTGCCTTGTACTTATACACACACCCCTCTTTTCCTAACTATCTTCACAACTTCAACTTTGCCACCACACCAAAACCGCCAATGGATGCCCGACATCTTCACCTGGGTGTCAGGGTCGCCAATCCGGACCGACTGTTCCACCACTCCTATAACTCAGGCGTTAAGTTACAGTCCCACAAACGAGTACCCTAGAAAGGTAACTGAACAGAAAAGAAATGCATTCACGCAGACAACAAAGCCTGATCATAAGCACAACCTTACTTACTTATATCAGTCAACAATTTCAGTTTTGACCAAAGCACTTCAGACATCTTTTACAGGTAAATATTATTTATTATGTTTACCCATAAAACATCTTACAAATCGAACTCCATTAAAAAAAATCGCATAAAATACTAGCTGTTCATATTGCACATCACATCACCAAGCAAAACTCAACATTGTGGATTCTATATTCACTTAAGACATTCTGCTCTAAAATGTAGATAGTTATTCTTGTATATGTCGTGATACACTGCATTAATGAAAATACATTGCTTAAAGTTACAGCACAGGCACAGTCAAAGCGATAGAAAGGTGACAAGCCAGGAAAGCGTCTGGAAACGGACATGGGTGGTATAAGACTAACGCCACTAGCCCTCAGACATTGCAGAGAATGTCAATATCTAGGTTCTATCCCACCACATCTTATTTTGCACGAAAACCCCCCTTTTCACAAACAAATCTCGTCCTTCTCATGCTACTTTTTGCCAAAATTAACACCTTTTTTACAATCAAAATTAACATGCAAAAACCTCCAAAATTGACGTAATCGTTATTTTAACATGGGGGGCTTACGTGCAAAACAAAAAAATGGGTGATATAGAACCTAGATATTGACATTCTCTCTCCATAGCATGAAATCTAAAGGTTTACAGAATTAGTCATCCTAACACAATTAACGCCCGCGGGTTTGATAGTGAGACCTTACTACTTTCTAGTAAGGCTTGGGGCGACTTGGGGTGACATGGAGGGTGACTTGGGGTGAAGGTGTCAAGCGTGCTAAAGTGGGAGGTGTCAGAGAATGTCAAAGTGGAACTGGTAGGACCACTTTGACATCTGCTCAGCGCGTGGCAGAGGAGCGATTTACCCTGCTGTGTTAGCAAGGAAGGCAACGCACACGCTGCCAATCAATAAAGCCGTTGTTGTCAGCGCCCGCAGTGTGCATTGCAGAGCGCGTTACAGAATGTACTATAAGTGCTGCTATTGATTTTGTTATACAATCTTTTACCCGGATTTATGCAGCAGCTTACTTAATTAATTTTTTGATTGTTGTTTTTAATCTGGTTTAAAAAATGAAGCCCGAAATAGCTACAGAGCTTATTAATATACTGTACGAGTTGGATTGGGAGCGGGAGGGTGATAAAGATCAGTTAGAGAGCAGGTTTGAAGAATTAATTACTGATCTTTTTGAGCGCATAAATATGCGAGAAAGCGTAAAGCAGGCCGTTAGTAAAATACCAGATTTTTGGCCCCAACCGGTTATAAAGTTGTTTGCCATTTTAGTTGATAATATGGCTCCTGAAGATGTTAATCTGACTGTTTCTACTGATCCTGAAGGGGAGACTATACGCTTTAAGGAAGATAAGTTTTTTCGATTAGAAAAGACCATGAATAATAAATAACAGCTGAATTTACAATTATTTTTTTTATTGTTTTTAAAAAGAGTTTAAAAATGGATTGCGACGAGCTATTAAAGTGTGAGGAGGCAGCAGACCTCTGTCATAAAGAAAGATTATACTCTCTGGCTGCATGTGGGAAAACCAGGCAGTATTTAGGCGTTGAACTAAGTATCGAACAGATGCAGCAATTGTCTACATCAGACGTTGAGAAGTATTACGCTAGGTACGAAGCACAGCTAGGATCAAAAATGGTTAGATCGGTGGGGCAGACAATGATTAGTTTATATGCTAAGTTAGTAGGCAAGATAGCGCCGATTGATTCAGAAGAAGATTTAAAATATGACTTAACACAAGATCCGGTTTTAACCAAGTCTCTAGAATCTCTTGCATGTGACATGTATTATAGATTTGGGACGTTGCTATGTCCATTCATCATGGGATTAATTACTTTTAATCATATTAATTTTAATCATATTAATTTTAATCAGACTAAAAAAAATGAGCGAGCAGGAGAAGAAGACTCCACAGGAGCAGAATGCCCCACAAGTGGATTTACAGGCGAGTGCCCCACAAGTGAATCCACAACTGAGTGTCCCGCAGGTGAGTAGTGTTACTAAAGCTAAAAGTGCTGGGCGTGTTGAGGCCGGCCGTAAACTAGCTGAATGGAACAGACTGCAAAAAGCAAACCAAGCAGCAAAACAAAAATTATTAGATAGTAATACAACAACAGCACCAGCACCAGCACCACCACCACCACCAACACAATCAAACTATAAGATGTATTGTTATGTACTGGGGAGTATTGTTGTTGGTGGAGGGGTTTTGGCATACAAGCGCCTAAAGCCATACTTAGCAACAAAGTCACAAACCCCCACAAAAACAGTAAAAGAACCAGCTTCTGCAAAAAAAGTACAACCTCCTGCTGTAGACCCATTTTTAATAAATTAGTTTTTTAAATGTGTTGTTAAGTACTGGCTAAGTACAAGCTAAGTACTGGTTAAGTCAGATATAACAAGTTAAGTGCAAGTTAAGTGCAAGTTAAGTGCAAGTCATGTTAAGTACTAGTTAAGATCTTAAGTTAAGTACTAGTTAAGATCTTAAGTTAAGTACTAGTTAAGATCTTAAGTTAAGTACTAGTTAAGATCTTAAGTTAAGTACTAGTTAAGATCTTAAGTTAAGTCGGACAAGTCAGTTCTCCAATGGCCTACAGCATATGAAAACTCAGGATTAACGGAAGTTCGCTTGTTATTGTTAGAGACTAGTGATTTCTTATTAACAGCAGTTGTGTTTACTTGATGAAGAGTAGAGCGCAGGTTAACATTTGTGTGATAAAATACTTTGTTTTCAAAGAGAGCCTGCTTGTAGTTGTCGTGAGTTATATTTTTTTGACAACTTCTTTACTTATGCCCTTAGCTTTCTTTGTTACAGAAGTCTGGGTAGCAACGCTATACATCTTCGACCGCAAACCAACATATTCTTGTATTACTGTCCCATTAAATTCATCCTTCATCTTTCCGATCACTTTCTTGTTAACGGTTGAATGTAAAGGCGAATCTTTTGGGTAGTCACATGTGTCGTACCACCCATCAACTCCTTTAGCTACTTCTGTTTCCATGTCTTTATAGAAGTCTTCAGTTGGGATGTCCAGAATAAAACTATCAGTATCTGTGTAAAGGACATTTGATTCTGGGTATAGCGGCTTAAAGTAGTCGTATAGAAATTCTAGCATTAACAGCTTTGACAACTCTAGCACGGCGAATCCGATAAACACCGGCTTGTCCAACTTCACACTCAGTTTCTTCATCATAATGCCAGCCAGGCTGTCGCTAAATATTCTAAAGTCTTGATAGTTAGGTTTAGAGGTCAGCTTAATTGCTTGTTTTTTGTTTGTAACTAATCTTACATCTTTACGATTGTGTACGTTCTCCATGGTTTTGCCAAAACAACTGTTGTTCATCAACTTAAAGAAGTCTTTTTCTGAAGCGTCAGTGGCCGCAGTCCTAAGATCAGTGTTCTTCATGATGTATGGTCTCATGAAAGGCTCTTGGTCAAAGGTAATTATTCTGTGAACAGCTGTCAGCTTTAACCCATTTCTTAAGTAAAATTGTAACAGCCTGTAATGGCAGACATATTTAGTTTTGTTAAAGAGGTTAGGCACAAGTTTGGGCGGCTCGGTGGGACTCATCTTTAATCTTTCTGCGGCTAGGGGGAAATCGTTATGAAGGTCGTGCAACTCTGCGGGATAATCTAAGTCTACCTCTAAGATTAGTCCTATTGGATTATCGGGTGTAAGCTGTGATAGCATACTCAACACGGCAGTAACCTCATGAGGCCCGTTTATCATTTCAAAGTTTCTTAATGGCAGTGCCTGGCTCATGGCCCACCCATACAGATTGTTGGCGTCTAAGTACATCAGATAGTTGGATGGTTTAGTTGGGTCATAATCGTCTAAGTACTTGTTGTTGGCTCCGCGGTAAGGATGACAGGCCATGCTAATACCCCCTCTCAGCCCGCCTTCAATCATCTGGAGTGTATCCAGGTCAGATATTAAGTCAATCTCAACGTTTGTAGACTTCAAGAATGCGTCCCAAGACAACCCCGGGGCAGAGATGTACTGTGATGAATCTAGACCGTAATATTTCATGCAAGTGGATCTGTAATTCTGAAAGACGTCTGCCAATAAACACACGTCGGCCAATAAATATTGATCATGATAATCACCCATTGTTTGACAGTGTAATTCTGTCCAGGCTTTCTGTGCGTATTCATAGTCGGCGTCAGATATGTCCTTTCTTCTAAGACGGCTGTAAAAGTCGTCTTTATGTGGCAGCGCTGGCTCATCAAACCTCTCCCACGAGTCCATGTATTCATAAGGATAGACGCCTTTACGGACTAAAGATGGGTCGAAATATTTTTTAGTGATTGGATAGTCTTGTAGAGATTCTGCTAGTTTGCTTAAACTTCCCATCAGATGCTGGGCAGAGTCATAAAAGGACAAACAGTCAAGAGTAAAGGTCATGTACTTTTCTGATGATTGTGCAATGCAGCTAACCCTCTTATATTTAGAAGTTACTGCTTGCATGATAAAGTGAGAATCGTAGCCCCGCAAGTTATGAAAGAAGATTGGCAGTTTCCATGTCTTGGGATCAACCTTAAGTTGAAGATTACAGCTATTATGCGCTGCCCCTCTGAATTTGCCAGTAATGTGATCATGGTCCCTTACAGCATCGCCTGATAATTCTCTGTTGCATATCCAGCAGTGGGTAGCTGATTTATAATGTTCTTCATCTTCAGGAGTCATCTTAATGCCTGAAAGGTTCAGCTGATTGGAGAATTGATTGCGAAGGTGTTTCATCCGCTCCAAAAATCGATTAGCTGCGTCGGGGCCTCTGTAAATCTCCGGCTGTGTGTGTCCGCCATCTGACCTAACAGCAACAAATGCATAAGAACAGATCTGATGACGGGATAATATGGTTGTTTTTTTGTTGTGCCCGTTCTTGAGGGCCGTAGTACTGCGGCAAGATCGCCTCAAAGTCAGCATAGACTACGTATGGGCTCATCTGCATTTTTCGTACATTCTTAAAACTAACTTTAGACCCGGGCGGGGGCGCAATAATTTCGGTTTTACAGTCTTCAAAACTTTTACAATGTTTCTTATGTTTGTCAGCCGCCTGTATAGATGGAATTCTGACCAAACATCTTCTACAAAGCTCTTGTTTAGCAGGATCCTTTGTGGTATACGCCAGAAGTCTACTCATTGCTCTAATTAATACATAGTGGCTCTTGGAACCGTCTGCAAACAGAATCAAGTCTACATGATTCTCAAGTGACTCACCTAAAGTAGGAGCATTGGGAGAAATCCTTAGTGGGACTAGATTGTCTACTACAGACCATGTGTATACGTTTACGGTTATTGGTTTGTTTTGCTCTTCAAACTGATCGATACTTTCTATGCTCACTGGAAAGGTTATGTTATTTAAGTTTAGCTCATTTATATACTGCCTGTAATTGGAAACTCTGTCTGGGTGCTTTTTAACAGGATGTAAATGCGCCAAAATACACCACATGAAACATAAGTTATCCGAATTATGTATATTTAAGACTGCTCGTTTAAGAACTAACTCTCTCGGGAGAAGGATGTAAGAATTGCCGACTATATCATAGAACTTTGTTTGTCTTAATTTGATTTCGAGGACTGTTCCTTCAGACCAACCGGAGCCGCGCTGTTTCGCTTCTTCAATCGCATGGTTAAACTGTGTAAGCATGTAATCAGCCCAGTCAGGTGTAAAGTTGCGATAGCTGATTACTTTTTTCTGTCTAGTTGAAACCCAGACTTGCATACTACTATCATCGGGGGTTATATAATTAATTAGAACAACCAACATGACTTTTACTGGCGGGTTAATTTGAAGAAACTCTGGAATTTTAGAAATAGCATGTGTTACACTTTTCTGAACGTTTGTAGGGTTAATAATGTCCATGTCTATGACCGTGTCCATGTCTAATTCAATGAACGTATCGCTTAATTGTTCATTACCGTCAAATATCTCCTCCCACGTATATAGTTTTCCAACCTCGGATTTACTTGTGGGGTTCATTTTTAACCCACAATATTTACGTAAATTAAAAAAAATAAATGTAAGTAAACGCGCTTTTATTCTTCACCCAAGCGTTGCAATACTTCAAGACACCCTAATCTTACAAGAACGCCTGCCAATACTTTAGCTTTTTTTGAATCACTACAGCCAATGTTTAACTCTTTGATTGCTTTGTCAAATAGTTCACTATGATTTTTGATTAAATTGTTTACATCATTCTCAAACCCAGATTTACTAAAATCAATGTTTAACACTTTCATCGTTTCGTCAAATAGTTCATTACAATTTTCTACTAAAATCATTAGATCAGATTCGCTGTGTTTGGCCGTCATTTTTAAATCTAAAAATTAAATAAATAAAAAATAAAACCATGAGTATAACGTTGGTTAATTATGCAGTGCCTATTGTTGGTGTTATAGTTTATTCAACCCTAGCAAAATGTTTGTTAAGAATAAAACCGCCCAACATGGGAAAGATAGAAGATTCACCAAAACTAGTTACAACCTTATTTTTAGCTCTAGCAACAAAAGATTATCTGATTAAAAAGCACATAGACAGTCTTTCATATTATGATTATTTTAATTATTTTTTTAGTTAATAAAAAACATGAGCGAAAAAAAGATTATTAATACGATTTACCACTCTCCTGTAATCGGCGGCCTTAGTATAGGATATAGCATGTTAGCAAAAAACATGTTTAAGATGAGGCCGGCCGATCTAGGAAGGTTAGACATTGAGGATGTTGTTAAGGTTATAGCTGTAATAACGGCGGGGATTGCCTCAAAAGACTTTCTTGTTACACAGGGATTATCCCAGAAAACATCAATGCATAGAAAGATTAATGCATTTAGGCAGATTGATTTATAAAAAAAGATTCATTCTAGAAAATATTGATTTATAAAAAAGATTCATTCATTTATAAAAAAGATGTCTGGAATAGTTCTGATGGTGGGCGGGGCTATTGTTAATGCATTGGCTTTCTCTGGCAGCAATTATATGTTTAGTAAATTGCGGTCTGATGAAGAGAGAGAACGCCATAACAAGGCAATGGAAGATTTAGCTAAGGCAAGAGACGCTTACGAGAAAAGGAGAATTGCTCACTTAGACTTTATTAATAAAAAGTTAAGAGAACAGGGACATGCAGAGCACACATTTACAGACGTTGATGATGCAATGAATGAATATTACTTAGTGACAGGAAAGAAGTTTCTAACATCGCCGCCGCCAGAACTGTCCGACTTTTATGAACTATCTGAGGATCAGAAAATGGTGGAAATAGGCTTTATTATAGGTGCTATGGGAGCAATCTTTCTTCTTGCATATTCAATCTAAAAAACATTGTTAAAAATGTAATAAAAAACAGTCCCTTCTTATGGACGATACGAAGTACAAAATATATTATTCTCCTGGAGGGTATTGGAAAGGAAAGGCTGCTATTGATAAACTGAGTAAAGCTGCTAGGGTGTCTGAATCAGAAGCGAAAGACTGGCTTTCAAAACAAGCGATCTGGCAAATATATCTGCCTGCCCCAAAAAGAATAATAAGGCCTCGATTTGTTAACTCAGTTCCTAATGACACCCACCAGATGGACTTGTTGTATCTTCCACATGACAAAGTTAGAAGAAAAAAGTTTAAGTATGCTCTGACTGTTGTTGACATGGCTTCAAGGTATAAAGATGCTGAGCCTTTAACGGATAAAAGCTCAACTGCTGTGGCTGTGGCTTTACAACAAATATACATGCGAGGTCCATTAAAGTATCCTAGGCTGATCCAGGTTGATGATGGAAAAGAGTTTAAAGGAGCTGTAAACCAACTGCTTTTAAGACATCGGGTTACAGTTAAGAGAGGGATTCCAGGCAACCATCGCTCCCAGGCTCTAGTAGAAAACTTTAATAAAAATCTGGCTGAGCGTCTGTTTACCTATCAATATCACAGAGACCTTATGGACAAAACACGCAACACAGAATGGGTTAGGAGATTGCCGGCAGTCTTACGCGCCATGAACAATGAAGAATTTAAAGCAACGGGCCTTAAGCCAGTGAACGCGATTAAATTAAAAAAAATTAGCATTACTGAAGATGTGCAGGGGACTCAAAAACTCTTGCCGTTCGGATTAAAAGTAAGATACTTGTATGCTCCTGGAGAAGCAGAGGGAGATGTTAGAATTAGAGCCACAGACCCTATATGGAGCGTAGATGTATATGAAGTTGAAAGAATTATGAAAACAGCCCCTCCCGTGTATTATTTAAGAGAGACTTTATCTTCCAAAAAGCCTGCCCCTAAAAGATCGTTTGTTCGCGAAGAGTTACAAGCTGTCCCGCCGAACACAGTGCCGATTAGTTTAAAAAAATAGTATTTATTTTTTGTTAAACTTATAATTTATTTTTTTTTGTTAAACTTATAATTTTATTTAGTTCACATCCTATTTTTTTAGTCTATTTTGGGTTTAACTGATTGTTTGCTTGCTTTTCAATGTTTTTTCTGATTGCCTCAGCGTCTACCTGTTGTGAAGTAAAAGTCTTTCTCCATTTCTTTTGGAGGTCGATTTTTTGTCGTCTGTAATCATCACCGTCAGCCATGGCTCATTTAAATTCTTCGTCTGTTACTTTTCCATCCAGTAATGTATTGCTTATAATCAGCCTTAATGAATGAAGTTTTGCTGCTGCTAGAGCTACAATGGCGGTGTGCTTTTGTAATTTGGGTGTTAGCTTCTTTAAAACCGCACTTACAATCGTGGACGCGGCAACTAAACCCAAACCAACACTCCCAAAAGCTATGGATATTGGTGCCCCAACTCCAGTAGCTAAAAGAACGACACTAGACCCGGTGCTTAAGCCGGCTACAACTGATGAGCCGGTGATTATATAAGAAAGGACATTTAAAGCTTTAGCATATTTCTTTCTAGTAACCCTATACTTATTTAAGTCACTTTCTATTTCCTCTTCAAGCTTAGTCATGTGCTTTAATCTAAACTGCTGGCCGTCTTCCATTTTAAACAAGATTATTTTTTTAATCCTGTACATATCTTCTTATTAACCCTTCTGGCAGCACTTCATCAACAGAGTAAAACGCAATAAAATCAACATACTTAATGAAAATAAAATCAAGTACTGTTAGTTTGTCTTTGTCAACCATCACAGTGACTTTGTCAGATGATACAGAAGTGTTTATTTCATCCCCGTTTTTAGTAATAGCAATAACAAGCCTAAGAGGCCCGCCCAAGTTTTCAGACTTTATTTGTACACCTCTGATTAACGTATGCTCTGGCAAACTAGGATCAGACTCCCTTGGAGTGATAAATAAGCGAAAAAGCATCATTTTTCTAGGCAGTGATTCTAGTTTTGGGTTAAACTCTAAGCCGACGGTGTCGCCCCCCACTTCAGCTAAGGACTTCTTTCTCCGCAGCATATATACAGAGCCCTGCCTGGTTATTTCAATCTGCTTTTTCTGTTGTAATCCTGGGACTAGGCTAGCAAGAAGGCGTCCTTCATTCAAAGCTTTTCTAAAATTGTATTTCTTATCAAAGTATACATGGGGGCTTCGTAGTTCAAACTTTAAATCCCAGTTAATGTCAGGAAGCAACGCCCAAGCATTCTCTCGTTTATGAAGTTTGTATTCGTGTTTGCCAAAATCGTTTGCCCTTAGATTTCTTATCTCTTCCAGGGTAGGATATTGCTGCCGTTTTTTATCTTCAATTTCTATTCGTTTGTAAACACCATCGTCGGTGTATTCAAATCCATAAACATTTCCTGTCACTCCTATTAGATCGAAGTCAGTTGTATCTGCTAGATCTTTTAGCTCTACTGCAGCGCATTTAGGAGCTAACTCTGCTTTTGATTCAGGTCCTCGAGACATTCTTTTTAATATAAACAATTTATTATAAACAAATTGTTATAAACAATCTATAATGAGCAATCTGTAATGTGCAATCTGTAATGTGCAATCTGTAATAAACAATCTATAATAAACAATCTATAATAAGCAAACGTATTGAACTGGCGGGTCAGTCCGTAAGCATAGTTTAGCGTGCTTAGATTTTTCTAGCTGCTCTTTTATTTTTTTTAGTTCATCCTTGTCCCTGATTATATAGTTTTCACTTAAACATTCTTCAAAACTGTCCTTGTCCTTAGTATAGAATAAGATGACTGATTTTAACTGCGATCTAAAGTCTTTTAAGACAGCATTGTATTTTTGAGTTAAGAGCCACACAGAAACTAGTGCGTGTCTTCCGCTAAAGGCCAGCTTAGACAGAGTCCTTCTTTTTTTAACAATGTCTTGTTCAGCTGAACAGTCATCAATAATAAACAGCGTTTCGGTTCCCTCAAATAGCCTATAGTAATGTTCTAAACAGTCGCTTAGCTTGTCAGTAGGATCAACTAAAAATATATTCTCATCTGTCCAAACAAACTGCCTTTCTTTGTAAGACTTGTTGTGCTTAATGGTTGTGCAGAATATAACAATGTACTCGTAATGAAATCTGTAGACTGTTTGTAACAAATCAAGCACGAAGACAGTTTTCCCACACCCAGTAATCCCACAAATAAGCGAACAGTGCGGGTCTTTGGGTAAAAATTTCAAACTATCCATCTGTTTAATAGGCTATTTCTTTCAGTCTATTTTCTTCAATGTTCAGCTGGGCATCATAAACCACAAAAACGTGCATTTGTATCTGGCCATTCTCCTCCTCTTCCTTATTAATCTGTATGAGTATGCCATCTGACCCTACTCTTCTTCCACTCCCGTGCAGTCTGTTGTCATACGTGGATCTAAAATCCAGCCATAGCCCATACTTGTCTGTTAGATAATCTTCGAGTCTTACATCGTGAAGGTGAAGTTTTTTACACACATGATCGGCTGTGGGGCTTGTCTGTCTGCCTCCAGCAAACAATTTTCTTATTTCATCAAAGTGTTGGTCGGGCAAAAGTCCAGCTGAATACAACTGAAAAGGCTTGCCATCTACTGTGCAAGATAACTGCTCAATTTTTGGGTTGTAAAACGCCTCAGATTCTCTCTGAAAAGGAGCTGAGGGTTTAGTAAATAGCAAGAGAACCCCCTTTAGGGACCTTAAAGAATTGCTTATAGCTATTTCCCAGACGGTGTCTTGCTTGTTTTTAATTGCTAGACTGTGGTGTAAAACTCTTTCAAAGTAAACAACCGCCCTACTTTTATACTGGTTTAAGATTGTTCTAGCCAGTTCGGGGTTAGTAACAACGTCAAAATTAAGAGAAATGTTACTGACAGTGTATCTAGCCGTTGGGTCATCTGATAAAATAACAGATCCGCTGTCATTGAATGTCAGTTCGTAAGTAAGTTTGTCTCTTAGTGCGCCTTGGTAATATGGCTGATGGGTTTTTAACAGTTCAAAATCTAGAGGGATGCAAAATCTGTTCTTAAATGCTCGCGCTATTGCCTGGTCTCCCCCGTCTTCCTTTGCATCTGCAGCATTAAGCCTGTGCTTAAGACCGTTTGGGCTCTGGATCCCCTGAAAGATTTTGTCTTTCCTTTCTGTTCTAGGCAGCCACAGATCAGAATAGAGATTAAAAATGTCTGCGCTACTCAGTGAGAAGACTTCTCTACCTTCCAGTTTAATTACCATATTTTTAATGATGGCCCTACCCAGGTTAGCAACGACAGTAGCATTAGGATCCGTCGACTCAATATCTATTTTGAATGACAGCTTGGCAGTGCCTGGCATTATAACATCGTCAGGCCCGAGATCACTAAATCTTACTGTTAACATTTCATTGGGCTCAATTGTTGATGGATTATTTACAACCCGCACAGTCTGTCTTATGCCTTTTATGCCGTGGGGCTCCTTCGCTTTTCTGAATGGATCAAGGTCGCAGCCGTATGGGTTCATTTTTTATAAAACAAAAAATAATAAATATATAAATATGGCTGATGATGATTTTGACGCGATTGAACCTATTGAAGAAGAAGATGAAGAAAGAGAGCCGAGTCCTTCATTGCAAGAAGAACTTGAAGGAGCAGGTTCTTTACTCCCTAGACAGCGTCAAGAACTATTGCGACAACGAATTCAATCATTCTATAGAGGTATAGAACGAGAGCTACCAGATGTACTTGATCCTAACGATTTTGAGGAAGATGATAAACATTTGTATATAAGGACTCGCGTAGGGGGTCGTGTAAGAGTTACTACAAAGGCAGACCCAACCAAGTTTTTAAGTAAGAGTACAATTATTAGAGACCTCCCTATTGCCGACCAAGAGCGGTTAAATATTTTAAATCTAAGGTCTGATGCTGTTAGACTTTTACAGAACTTGGGGCAAGAGTTACCGACAGAATCTGAAATGCTAAGCCTCTCTCTTGAAGAAGCAATACAACAAGCAGATAAACATATAGCTAATGTAAATAGAGCAATAACAGAAATTGAGACGAGTTTTAATGAGGAGACGCAGTTAAAAACAATTGCTGGTTCTCAATTACCTAGTCAAAGAGAAGGTGAGCTGAGTCCTGATGAAGAAGCAGCTTTAGAAACAATTGATGATCCTCAATTGCCTGAGCGCGAACACGAGGTTCTTAAAGCTAGAATCAGGGATCTTGAAGATGAACTGCGCGATCTCAGGTCTGTTGATTCTACCTTAACAACTATAAACGAAGAACTAAAAAACAATTTGGCAAAATTTAATATACTAGAGAGAGAGATAGACGAAGAAAAAAATAAGCTGGCTGATGCAGATGATAACAATTTAGGAGTAGAAGAAAAGGGTAGAATACAGGCGAAAATACAGAATTTAATGATAGAAAAGGCAAACAGGTTATCAGCGTTGTATATTAACAGAGAAAAAATAGCAACCCAAATAAGCAGAATCAGAGAAACTATAAACAAAATGATTTATGAAAATACTACGTTAGCCGAAAGAATAAGGACTCTGTTCAGAGAGCAGGGGATTACAATAGTTAGTATATTAACAGCCGTTGGGTTTGCTATCTCTACACTGGTTTATGCATTAACCGGCAGTGCGCCAACAGGGCCAGTAGCGCCTCCAACGCCTCAGCCTGGTAAAAGTTGGATTAGAAAACAATTGCACCATCTAGCAAACTTATTAAAGAAGTTAGCTGCCAAAGCGCTTGATGCTCTGCCGGGCATAATAGGCAGTGTTGTTAGTTGGGTTTTGTCTACCATAGGCAAAGTGGCTGGTTATATGGCCGACCATCTGTGGACGTTAGGGGTGTTGGCTGCCGGTTTAATTTTTAGTGAAATAAAGTATGGCTAATCCAGTAAAAGTTAAAAACACAACAAGGGCTGTCTTTTCGCTAGTGTGTCTGTCGGGGTGAGGTACATCAACAGGCGGTGGACTGCTTTCTGGGCTGCTTATAACTGGCGGGGGGTCGCTTTCTGCAGGTTCTGGGCTAGATACTTTTTTTAAAATGGCTGGCGCGGGCCTTGTGTTTAAGCCTTGGTTGTGTCCTAAGTTTTGATCGTCTCCGGCTATGAGGATTTCATTATTATAATTCTGTATCATGCCAATCTGTAGTCTAAGGTCAGAAGGCAGCATGTATAATCCGTGGCCCACAACAAAGTCAACCTTTGACCTAGCATGTGCAAGAACGTTTTGGTACCTTTGTATGCTGGAAGGCAAATCAACAGCAGAGTTAATAGCATCTTCTAAATTGGCTAGAAATTGTTTTCTGGCGTCAAAGCCTGTAGATTGATCCACTATGCTAGACTTGGTCTGTGCTTGCGCTCCTAAAAGGCACCAAACGTACGTCCGTATGGAGTCATTAAGTCTTTGCACTCCTGGCATTGTTAGGCCTTTACTTTCATCTAAGATAAATGTTGCCCAAGCATTGGGGTGTTTTTGTTCTATTGATCCCAATCTAACTTGGGAGTTTGACTTAAAAGAGGTGTGGCCGGGCCAGTAGTCAAAATTATACTCTCTACGCTGACCCCACAAATACAATGTGCCCAACCCGTGATTGCGGTCTAACTTTTATCTAAAGTTATTTAAAGGGTTAATGTTAAATTCGTTGCAAATTCTTTCATATGCATTATTGTCCATTGGGCTGAGAAATGGATTAAACGCGTTGTCATTGGGGAGGCGCACTTGTAGTTCAGTTAGTATGCGTCTATACTGATAATAAACATGAAAGTTATATACTGACCTTACTAAGAGGTTGGGGTGGTTTAAATGGTTTGTATATGAAACACCGCAGCCAGTGGTTGAGCAGTAAACTGCAAAATTTAACTGATTCTGGTAAAAGGCCATGGGATGAGTTGACCATGCTGATGGCACTCTATCACTCTTTATTGGAGGATTTAAATATCTAGTTAGTGGGTTTACAAGTCTGACTAGAAAGCCATATGATTCATCCACTGCGATGGTTAGGCTACTAAAGTCCAAAGATTTGGGCTCATAAACCCCTCCTACGTCGTAAGCGGCACTTTCATTATATTTAAAAGGTTCCATTTTTAAATAGATTTTTTTTTTAAAGGATTTAAAAAGGATGTTCCTTTATATAACCAAGCAAAACCAGCGGGTGTTTTTAAAGTATTCAGTTGACAATAAAGGCGGGAAGTGTAGGGCTGCTCTTAGAGAACTTAGGTTTAAAATAAGGTGGTTTAACATATCTGAAAAGACCCAAAATAATTGGATAGATATTTATGACGAGGGGGGCAATCGCTTAAAACGTTTAAAAATACCTGATGGTTACTACAGCTTTTGTTCTTTAAAAGAAGCATTTAACAAATTTGACATACGGTTAGAAATTAATGAGGCAAGTCTTATAATTACTATATTTTTACCAAAACATAAAGACAAAAGGGAGTACGTTTTTCCCAAGGGCCTTGCTCGAATTTTAGGCTTTTATGATAGTGGTAAAGCCTATCGTATTAATACACACGCGTATATAGAAAGCGGTCTATATGAATATGTAGGCAGTAGACCATCCGATTTTCTAATTAATCCAATGTTGTATGTTCATTTAAGTGAATTAAAAACAAACACAAATTTGTATAATGGCCAGCCATCTACAGTTCTAAGAGCACTCCCATAAAACTAGGTGGGGTTTTGCGATTATCAGTCATTACATTTGGTGAAAACAGTCAATTTAAAGAATTAGTTGAAGGCCTATAAATTCAGTGTGTGTAAAAATAACTAACCAAAATGGAAGGCCGGTTGTTTGTTCTGATTTGTTAGTGGTGCTTGAGATAGACGATTAATCAGAAGAGGAGAGAGAATGTCAATATCTAGGTTCTATATCACCCATTTTTTGTTTTGCACGTAAGCCCCCCATTTTAAAATAACGATTACGTCAATTTTTTGGAGGTTTTTTGCATGTTAATTTTGATTGTAAAAAAGGTGTTAATTTTGGCAAAAAGTAGCATGAGAAGGACGAGATTTGTTTGTGAAAAGGGGGGTTTTCGTGCAAAATAAGATGTGGTGGGATAGAACCTAGATATTGACATTCTCTATTGCCAAAGGTATCCACGAGGACAATCCTCACACCAACACACACGTTGGGACCAGTCTCTCGAACTCAACATTCAAAGCGCTTTCAAGGTGACTAGTTTATCTCCAAACAAAAAGACAAAAAACACAAACACAACCCTCTAGATGCTGACAACGGGGCTGGATCTCGGGGTACGAATTAAAATCGTCTCATACGAAAGCCTCAAATAAAACCATAAGTGGGAGAAGAGGACAGTATACTATGTTTTTACTTTACCAACAAGGAAATTGCCGTGAATGGTACAACGAATGGTACAATGGTAATGCTTTATTCCATAAGTCAGTAACTTCACCCTTGTTATGTTCATCTCTGCATATATTCATGTGCACTACCAACAGCCATTCTGAGGGGTTTTCTTTGTTTGGTTGGTTTGTTTGTTTGCTTCTTGTTTTTATTCTTTTTCTCTAGTACAAACTGATCAGGACGATGCGTCCTCTCACCTAACTCGGGCTGCCTGATGCTTCTCTGTATACCACACCACTTTATCACGGTTTTGCCATAACCTTGAGGGAACGGAGCTGCAACAACTCAAAATATCAGCAAATTACCCTTTTCCTTTACAATTATGGACTATCGCCACAGCTCTGCAGATCACTTTGCTGGCCTTAAAACTATAGATGTGAAGGACAATGGCGTACGTACATATTTGTATGGTTTGAGCTCGTGAAGCCACCTTCATCCTTTCAAACAATAAGTATGTGTGTAAAGAAAGCAAACAAACCAAACTCAAATAAACGAAGAGAGAAAAAAAAGAAAGAAAGGAAGAATCGAAAGAAAGAGGAAAGACATGCAGTGGTGCTGGAGGTAAATCTCTCGTCATTTCGTCACTCATTGAAAAGTCTCCCTGGTAGCTCTTGATGTTGGGGGGTGGGGGAAGGGGGGAGGGAGGGGGAGCGTTTACCGGATCGGTTTTGGTGTTTTTCTTCCTCCATGGCAGAGCGAAATACAATTCAGGGTTTCCCCAAGATTTTAGAACTCCCAATAAAACTCCGTCTCATCCACCTGCAGGTTATCTCCCGTCTACCATCCTTGTGACAGTGTTGTGAAAAGAACGTAAACCCAGGCCAGCGAGACTGTAGTGAAGCTGACTGGCCACAGGACAGCGTGCCACGCCCTGCAAGACAGCCAAGTGCTGTGACCTCCACACAACAAGGCAAAGATCAGCTCGAGAATTCTTCTCCATCTAGACTATACCTTTTTCTTTATACCTTACCCAAACAAGACATAAAGGACATCTCTAAAAGATCGACAAGGTTCAAATTCTATAAAAAGACTGTCCTACAGCATACACACCTAACTGTCAGGTTTTCTGAGCAATTGGGGCAAAAAATGAAAATTTTGCGGAGTTGTTTGTCGAGTGAAAATACCCCGGGCCCAATGCTAATCTGCCGAGTTACAAAAACTTTATTGTTGCAGCAACAACATTACTGCTACTTTTGTAACAACTGTGCGATTTCTATGCATTTCCCTATATATCCTTTATTTCTTTTTTTTCCAAAACAATTTTCTAATTTGTTTGCAAATTATTTACGCAGTCAATTTTTTGATTTGTTTCAAAAACACACAAAACAGTGAAAATAGACCAACCAAAACACCACACAACCCACACACACACACACACAACACAAAACACACCAACACACACACAAGAGAAGAAAAAGTCTTCAGAACTTGTCAATCTTAGCAATCCCTTTTTCCCCGAATTTTACGTTTATTTCTTTCAATGCGGGGAATGGACTGTATTGGCTGTACAGAATGAGATGACTTACAAATGGCAACACAAGTTAGGTCAATCGACAAGAAAATGATTTCAGTAATGGAGAGTAGACTCGAAGTTTGATTTCCCCCACAGAAGAGGTTCACTAGTTACTTTTTCTTTGAAGGAAATACACAGTTTGCAAAACATACGAATGAAAATTTGGGGGGGGGGAGGGTTGTGGGTTTTTTTTTTTTTTTTTGTTTGTTTTTTTCGTGTTTTTTTTTTTTTGTTTGTTTTTTTTGTTGTTTTTTTTTTACTGGAAACATACTTCATCGATCTTCCGAAAAATCACCAGTCTTGGATTTTAACCGAAAGACCAAGCAAATTTGCAACCGAAACAAATCGTGACGTCACGAAACTTGACAACTAGGTTTCCGATCCAAAAAGGTCTCTAGTTAAGAAAAAGACTGAACGTAAGTGGGGTGCTCTTGTTTCCTTTGCCGTCGATGCTCTCTTCCATTTATACCTGCTGACTAGTGTCTGGATAAAGCCATTCCACACTCTCCAACAGTGGATAAAGCCATTCCACACTCTCCAATAGTGGATAAAGCCATTCCACATCTTCAATCGGGATAAAAGCCAGTCCACACTCCCCCAATAGTGGATAAAGCCATTCAACATCTTACAACAGTGGATAAAGCCCTTCCACACTCTTTCCAATAATGGATTAAAACCTTCCACACCCCTCCATAGTGGATAAAGCCATTCCACATTCCAATAATGGATAAAGCCATTCCACACTCCCAATAATGGATAAAGCCATTCCACATCTCCAGTGGGGGATAAACCCATTCCCACTCTTCAAGGTGGATAAAGCCATTCCCACCTCCAGTGGTGGATAAAAGCCATTCCACATCTCCAGTGGTGGATTAAAGCCATTCCAC
>JAMYXO010002966.1:0-21724 GCA_033310375.1 Conus canariensis | reverse complement strand
GGAAACATCCCCCCTCCCCAAAGGACGGGGGCATTCTGTTGAAGGACAGGGCGTAGAGGACAGGGGCTTTTGGGAGACACGGGCTGTTGGGCAGGGCTTTTGGGCAGGGGCTTTAAGGACATGGCGGGGGCAGGGCTTTTGGGGGACAGAGCGTTGGAACAGGGCTGTTGAGGACAGGGCGTGGTCAACCCGGGGAGGGGAATGAGCAGCACCAGGTGCAACGTCCGAAAACACACCCACACATGGTGTTGATAGACACGACCCCACACTTGTTTTGAGAGCACGCCCCCCCACAAAGGTTTGTTGATAGACACGACCCACACATTTTTTGAGGACACGACTCCACACATGGTGTTGATAGCACGACCACACATTTTTTGGGATGGACACGCCCCACATTTTGTTGTTGTAGACACACTCCAAAATTTGGTTTTTTAAAAGGGACACGACCCACACTTTGTGTGTTGATAGACACGACTCCACCAAAAATTGTGGCGACACGACTCCACACATGGGGTTTTGATAACACACCCACATTTTGTGTTTGATGGACACGACCCACACATTGTGGGGTTGATAGCACGACTCCACATTTTGGGTTGATAGACACGACCCCACACATTCTGTCTTGAAGACACGACTACACACATTCTTTTTTGACAGACACGACTACACACATTGTCTTGACAATTGCAAACAAAGGGGGTACCGCCGTGGGTTACGGTTTAAACTTGTTTACACCCCAATAAAATTTGAAGTGTTTTTGTAGTCTGGGAAAGGTTCGCTTTAAGTTTACAATACTATGATCTTTGAATGTTTCTGTTTTTGGGGATAGGTTTTCTGCTTTTTTTGATTACAAACTATAATCATTTGAAGTTGGGGTACTGTTATGACACTTTCGTTTTAAAAGCTACAATACTATTACCCTTTGAAGTTTTGTAGTATTATGACACTTTTCTGCTTTAATTTTACAATACTAGATCATTTGAAGTGTGTGATATTATGCCCGCTACGTTTTTAAATTTTAAATACTATGATCATTTTAAAGTTTGTACTATGACATAGCGTTCGCTTTAAAGTTCACAGTCATGATCATTAAATTTTTCTAATTGTGGATAATTTTTACAATACAAACTTTTTGAAGTGTATGTGGGGGGTCGGGATACGTTTTGCTTTAATGTGTACAATACTATAACATTTGAAATTTTTTTTAGATTATGAAACGTACTGTTTTAAAAATGTCTTCAATACAATGATGTTTGAAGTGTGTGTAAATTATGACTGCGTACAGTTTAATTTTTACAATACGTGAACTTTTGAAGTGTTGTAGTACTGACAGCTACAGCTTGAATGTTTACGGTACTATTTTATTTAAGGGGTTTGTACTATGGGGATAGCGTTCACTTTAGTGTTTACAGTCACGACATTTGAAGTGATTGCAGGAACATCCAAATCCTAACTGTGGTGTGTACCACATCCCATCACTAATCATGATGTGATGGGCCACATCAAATCCTAACGTTGTGTGTGGCCACATCCAAATCCTAATCATGGTGTGTGGCCACAACCAATCCTAATCATGGTTGTGTGGCCACATCCAAATCCTAACTGTGGTGTGTGGCCACATCCAAATCCTAACAGTGGTGTTGTGGCCACATCCAAACCCTAATCATGGTGTGGGGCCACACCCCCCCTAATCCAAACTGGGGTTTTGGTGGCCCACATCCAAACCCAAATTTGGGGGTGTGGGGCCCTTTCGTCCACAGCAAAAATGGCGCACGTGCTCTCAAGAATCATTTTCCTTTACCCCCCCCCCCCCAACTGCCCAACTTTTGGGGAACACCTGGTTGTAAAAGGGCGAGGGTGACAGGAGAGGGAGAAGAGGGTGGGGGTAGGTGGGGGGGGGGGTGGCTGTTTGGGAAGGGGGGGGAAAAACGGTGGGGGGAGGGCAGGGGGGGGCATTTCTGGCGGGGGGGGGGGGGGGGGGCGGAGAAAAGGGGGTTTAGGGGGGGTTTGGGGGTTGGGGTGGGGGAGGGGGGGGAGAGGGTGGGGGGGTTTCGCAGGTGGGGGGCAGGGTGGGGGACCTCCAAACTTTTTGGGGGAAAAGTGTGTGGGGGGGGGGGGGGGCTGGGGGGGGGGGAGGTAGGCCCGATTCCCGTGATCGGGGTCTCCCCCCCCCTGAAAAAGGGAAATAAAGGATTTAGGGGGGGGGGTTGGGGCTTGGGTGGGGGAGGGGGGGGTTTAATGGGAAGGGGGGGGGATGGGGAAAGGGGGATTAGAAGGGGGGGGGGGGCAAATGAAGTGGCAGTGGTCATTAGGTTTGGGGGCAGTGGGGGAAGGGGGGGTGGGGGGGGTTTGGGGAAAGGGAGCGGTGGGGGGTGGGGATGGTGTTCCAGTGGGGCCCCCTGCTGTGAACAGGTCAGAAAAAAAATAAAATCAATGTCCTCGGGGGGTTTTCGTGGGGGGTTTTGGGGGGGGGGGTGGTGTGGGTGTGTGTTTTTGTCAGTACAAACCCTTTTGGGTTTAATTTTGAAATAAAATTGGTTTTAGTCATGTTGTGTGTGTGTGTGTGTGTGTTTTGTGTGGGGTGTGTGGGTGCGCGTGTGTGGCGTGTGTGGGGTGGTGTGTGTGTGTGGGTGTGGTGTGTTGTTGTGGTGTAAAGTGTGTGTGTGTGTGGTTATATTGTAAAAGAACCCATAAAATAGGCATTCTGGCTCACCCACCTCCGCCAGCTCCAACCGGCTAAAGCCGGTTTTTGCTGTTGCTTCTCCGCCCGGGTTACCCAGAATGCCTATTTTATAGTTTTTCTAATAGTAAACACTTTACAAACAATTTCAAATGTGTAGGAAATTTTCTGTTTTAAAAACTAATTTAGAAAACTTTTTTAGACTTAAATTTTTTGAAACAATTAAAAAAATCATTTTTAAAAAACATTTTATCAAAAGTTTAAAAAAAATTTTTTCAAAACCCCTTCCCCATCTGGCCACATTTTCCCGATCAACCCCCCCCCTTGGGGGCTCACTTGAGACCCTATTGGGGCCCTAGGGGCCCCCCAAACCCGACCCAGAGGGTCACCCAAAAACACGGCCAGATGTGAAGGGTTTTTTGGGGAAAATGCCCTCCAACAGTATTTTTACTTTTAACCTTTTTTTTCCTGCTTTCATGACCCATACGAAAGTATGAAGGATCACTTGAGGCAGGGAAGAGGGCAATTTAGACTTTTCAATGCCCATGGCAACCAAGTATTTAAAACTACTGCAGGCATATCCCAATGGTTGTTAACTTCAAGATTTTATATAATACTGTACACAAACAAACGCTTTACAATTACATGGTGTCTACTTGTAAAGTTGTTTTTAATTGCCTAGAGTAAAGTTGTTTTTAAAAGTTGTTAAAACAACACAAAAAGCTAAATAACCAAAGTGCATCTTACCTACTTTTTAGTCACTAACTTTTAATAAATATTTGTTTTTAAATGCTTTTAGATTTAAATATAAAAATGCTGCTTTGTAAATACATAAAATTGGGAAAAATTATTTTGAGGTGGGGAATTTACAGCCCCGCCTAAATTTATACAATGACTCTAACCCTGTACTAAACGACCCGGTGGGGAATTAGCCGCTTAAATTTATACAATCCGCGTGGGCGGCCATGACAGTAAACGACCCCTTAATCGTTTATGTTAACATGACACGAACCCGGAAACAGTGCGGCGCTTCGTCTCGGCTATAGTGCAGTTTAGTAAGCCTTGGCTAGACATGTCTGACCTAGAATAACTACATACAGGCAGCGGAAAAGAATGTAACAATTAATTGTGAAAAAAAATCGTCATTAAGTCGTTCTAGGTTCTTATTCATGTTGGGGTCTGAACGAGGCTCGGGGACCCTAAAACGAGAACGAGACAGACAGAACCAGTAAAATTTTCCCGGGAAGTGGCGTTATTGTATCTTTTTAAAAGACAGACGAACCAGTAAATATTCATAAAGGGTGGGTTTTTGAAATTTCTTTTACAGACGGGGACAGAACCGTGAACTATTCATGAAGGGGCGTCTTTGTATCTTTTTTAAAAGGGACGGGCAGAACCAGTAAAATATTCTTTAATTTGGCGTAAATTGTATCTTCTTTTCAGACAGCCCAAAACCAGTGAACTTTTCATGAAGTGGGTCATTGTTTTTCTTTACAGACGGGCAAAAACCAGTAAAACATTCATGAAGTGGCGTTTTGGGTATTTCTTTACGACGGGGGGGGGACAGAACATTTTGAACTTTTATGAAGTGCGTTTTGTATCTTCTTTAAAGACAGACAGAACCAGTAAAAACTTTTCTTTGAAGGGGGCTCATTGTATCTTCTTTACAGCCCAGCCCAAAACCAGTGAACTTTTCATGAAGTGGCGTCTTTGGGTATCTTCTTTACAGAAAAGACAAAAACCAGTAAAACTTTTTTTTGAAGTGGCGTCATTGTTCTTCTTTACAGCCCGGACAAAACCCAGTGAACTATTCATGAAGTGGGGTCATTGTATCTTTTTTTAAAGACAGACAAAACCGTGAACTATTCATGAAGTGGCGTCATTGTATCTTCTTTACAGACAGACAAAACCAGTGAACTATTCATGAATTTGGTGTCATTGTATCTTCTTTAAGACGACAGAAAAAGGGGAAACTATTCATAAAGGGGCCCGTAATTGTATTTTTTTTACAGCAGAGGGGAAAAAAAGTAAAACTATTCATAAAAGTGGCGTTTTTTGTATTTTTTAAAAGACTTAAAAAACCCGAGAACATTAAAAAAGGACTATTTTTACCCCACAAAACCCTCAAAACACCCCAAACATGCACGAAACGCCCCGCCCCGCACGCACCCCAACAGCACGCACGCACGTCACACACACACACCGCACGCAGCTTCCCAGGGCGCGCGGCGCCCCGCACACACACACACACACACCACACAAAAAACACACACACCACACACACACACTAGGTTTCGTTGTTTTGTTCCCGTTGTGTTTAAGGGTTTGCTTTTTGCTCCTACTGTTGGATCTAAAATAACATTTCCCAATACAAGCGAATAATTTCTGTTGTCTGTCTTGCCTTTCAGTCCGTCCTTTTGGGTATGTCTGCCTTCCCCTCTCTCTCTCTCCTCTCTTCTCTCTCTCTCTCTCTCTCTCTCTGTATCTTTTTCCTGTCTTACTCAGTCTATTTGTCTCCCCTTTTGCCCGTCTTTTCTTTCTTTTTCTTCCCCCCCCCCTTTCTCTTCTCCCCTCCCCTTTTCGTCATTCCTCCCCCCCTTTTTCCCCCCCTCTTTCAAATTTTCCAGTCAAATCTGTCTTTTCTTTTCTATCAAATCTATCCATCAAACCCAAGCACCCATTAAATTTATCAATCATTTTTGGCTATCTATCTCTCGGGTACTTTAAAATTTTTGGATCTTCTCTGTCCCATGTGTGTGTGTGTTTTGTGTGGGGTGTGTGTGTGTGTGTTTTGTGGGGCGCGCGCGGCGCGCCCCGCGGTTTTACTCGAGCACCATTTCAACAAAAAGCTCGAGAGAAAAGTCCTTAACCAGGAAACAAAGACGTGGTCTACATTTTTTACTTTGCTTGAATTGCTTTTTTTTGGGAAGGAGCCCCCTATCTTTTTAAATGACTCTACATTGTACATGGAATGACTAGCTTTTTCTGAATTCGGGACCGACCCTCTTCAATGACTCTACATTGTACATGCAGGACTAGCTTTTCGGAAGGAGACACGTTTCTTCTTTAAAAAGTACCTCCCATAATTTTTTCAAACGTTTCTAATAGCTTTGTTTCCACTGTAGGAAAAATTTCAGAAAATTTTCTTCGAATTTTGATTGAATAACTTTTGGCATGGGGAAAAATTACTTCTGTCGTGTGGGGTTACGTTTTCTATGCGTCTTTTGTGTTTGTGGGGGTTTTTGTTTGTTTTATTCCCTGTTCCCAACAAGTTGATTAAAAAAATAACCCCCCCAAATTTTAACAAACTTCGTCAACAGATTGATGAAGTTTCCTGGGACAAATCCATTAAGAGCCCTTCTCTCTCTCTCTCTCTCTCCTCTCTCTCTCTCTCTTCTCTCTCTCTCTCTGCATTTTTTTTTCCCCCCTGAGTAATTGTTACTGAAGATACATAATCTTTTTTGCACGGTAAAAATTTAAAAAACCCCTTTTTTTAAAACATATTTTCACAAAGAAGTAATTTTCACAAAATTTAAAAGGACTAAAAAGGGAAAAGCTTAAAGGTTTTTGTCGTTTTTTTTTGGGTTTACGTCTCAGTAAGCGTTTTCTTTTTGCGTTTTCTTTTTTAAAGGGAGTGTTTGTCAGTCTCCCAAAAAAGGGCCGAAATCCCCTTTAATTTATTTATATATATTTTTTTTTATTGCGGACAAGTCGAATGGCCCCTTATCGTGAAAGAAAAACGCGAGGACAGTTTTTTTTTATCGTTAGATTTTTGGGGGAATGCTTAAAGGGCGTAAAAGGGGATGGACTCATGGGCATGAACTAAAGCGACTATTGTTTTTTGCCGTTGCGGCTGAAAAGCTAGGACCGTTACTTTTTATTCTGCACCTCTTTTGCAAAACTTATTGGTGTATATTCTTAAATTTCAAAAAAACATAGGAAATTTCTTCAAATATAGGGGAAATTCCCCTTTGTTCACAAAAACAGCGTAAAATGGTAAAACTTCAATGTTTGACGAGGGCCTTTAACATGAAATGTAGTCGAATGTGTTGGTAAAACTTAAACCCCTGTTTTCTTTGTTTCCCCCCAGCTTCCCCTAAAATTTCAGTACAGGAAGAGGAAATCCCAAAACCAAACCAGTACCTTCCCTGTATAAAAATATGAATATATATATATATATATATATATATATATATATATATATATATATATATTTTTGTGTGTGTGTGTTTTGTGTGTGTGTGTGTGTGTGTGTTTTGTATGGGGTGTGTGCGTGTGTGTTTTGTGTGTGTGGTGTGTGTGTGTGGTGGTTGTGCCCAAGATTAACTTTTCCCCAGATTTTCGGTTTTTTTATTGAAAAAGTAAAAACGCCTCGCTTTTCCACTCTCAGTCCCTCGCACAAATTTCATAAATGAAAGCAGTTGGAAAAAAGGAAATTTAAATTAAAATTTTTTTTAACTATAAAAATTGGGAGTAAAAAGGGTGTTTATATTATATATTTTATAGGAGAGAGAGAGGGGAGAGAGAGAGAGAGGGACAGACGGGAAAAACAGACAACAGACAGACGGGACCGACAGACAGACAGACAGGGGATGCAAAAAAGCACACACCCCAAAACACACACGCAACGCCCGCACACACAAAACACACAACCCCAAAACCACACACACACCCCACACACACACGCTGAAAAAGAATTTTAAAACCACCAACACACTGTCAAGAATCGTACCAAGGACCCAGGGGAATTCCCCAAAAAAACAGATGGTTGTATAAGTATGCAGATTTTTCTTTGGGCCCAAAGCGTTGAGAAAAAAGGCGTTTTTGGCCTCCCTCTTCGCTCCTCTCCCTTCTGTGATGTCAGTTCCCCCTTTCCCCAAAAATTGGGGGGTTTTTTAACGCCCAAATTGGCCATTTGGCTCTTTCAAGAGGCGGACCATTTACGGCACCCGTGAAAACTGCTCGTCTGCTGTCATCTTTTTTTCGTTGAGGTTGACCGCTTTTTCACCCCCCTGCCCCCAACCCCCCATCCCCCCGCTCCTTCCCCCCGCCCCATCCTGTCGCAACCCGCGTCTTTTCCATTCCCCCCCTGACCTCTCTCTCCGGGCCCCCTTCCGTTTTTTGTTGTTAACTTCAAAAACCCCCTTTTTTCAATGAGGAAATCGCTGTTTTTTTGGGGATAACAGTGATTGTTACATCTTCCCCCATGATTTTTAAATGTTTTTATCGTGAGCACATATTTGTATGCAGTTTGGAGTCCAGCCATTATTTATCATGTGAATGTTTATTCTCCCCTATGTTTAAAAAGTATCGGGGTTTTTTTTAATATTTTATATTTCATTCTTTACCTTCTTTAGCATTTTTTGGGACAGGAAATTTATTATCATTGATGTTCATTTTAAATTGTTATTAAAAAAAAAAAAAAAAAAAAAAAAACCCTTTTTCTTATTGCTTTTCTTTATTTTTTTTCCCTTGTTGGATCATCATCATAACCCTTCATCATCATTTTCATGAACATTTTTCTAGTCATTTCAACATATATCCCCGCCCCCTTTTCCCTTTTTCCCTTCCTCTTTGGGTTACCTTTGCGCTTTTGGGGTTCGCCCCAAAGACGACACTCCTGCTGAAACTGTAAAAAACTCTCTCTCTCTCTCTCCCCTCTCTCTCTCTCTGTTTTTGGGTTTGGGACTTTTTTCTCGTGTCAAAAAAAGCCCCAACAGGTGGGAAACCCCGCTGTGTCAGTGTTGAAAATTACCTGCTCCTTTGGGGTTGGAAAATCTAGAAACTTCAATTTTGCTTCCTTTGGAATTTGGGCCCCCCTATCCCTCCTTTCTGGGGCCCCGGGTACGTATTTCAGACTTTTTTAAGATTGCGTCAAAAAAACCAAAAAGCCCGGGGGGTTGGAGGTGGGGGTTTTTGGGTGGGGTAGCTGTCAGAGGGGGTACATTTGGCATGCGTCATAGTGGGGCCTCAAGGTCTACCTCCCTTTGGGCCCTGTCCCCTGAGGGGAGTGAGGGGGAGTGAAAAGAGTCTATGTGTGGGGGGGGGGGGGGGGGGGGGGGTGGGGGCTTGTGTGTGTGTGTGTGCGTGTGTGTGTGGGGTTGTGGGGTGTGCGTGTATGTGTTTTGTTGTTGTTGTTGTTGTTTTTCTTAAAATTTAACGTCCCCCCATTTAAAAGTGTTTTGGGACAGATTGTGTTTGGGGGGGGTGTGTGTGGGGTTGTGTGTGTGTGTGTGTGTGTGTGTTTTGGGGGGGGTGCGCGGGGCGCGCGGCGCGCACATACGCCCCGGGCGCACGCCCCGCGTGTGTGTATGTGTGTGGGTTGTGTGTTTGTGTGTGCCCCGCTTGCTTGGTGTTTTGCTCGCGTACTTGTGTGGTTTGTGTGTATATGTTTTGGGGTGGAGATGTGCGTGTTGTATGTTTGTGCGTCCGTTTGGGCAAAGGCCCCTCCTTTGTACCCAATGTGGGGTGTGTGTGTGTGTGTGTTGTGTGTGCGTGCGTGGTGCGTGCGTGCTGCGTGCGTGCGTGTGTGCGTGTTTTGTGTTTATGTGTGTGTTTTTGTGCGGCGCGCGGCGGCGCGCGCGCGTGTGTGTGTGTGCCCTGGGGGAGCATGCGCGTGTTTGTGTGTACGTTTTTGCCCCGCGCGAGGGGCCCCAGGGCAATTTTAAACCAAAAAACACCCATTTTTCTTCACCCCCAAAACAAATTTCAAAACAATATAACCCCAAAAAAATATTATCACGCGCGTTAAAATTTAATGCCAACGCCCGGTTCTTCTGTACCAAGCAAACTTGGTGTGGGGGTGTGGGGCTGTGTGTGTGTGTGGTGTGTGTGTGTGTGTTTTTGGGGTTTTGGTGTGTAGGGTGTGTGTGTGTGCGCCCCCCGGCGCGCGCGCGGGGCCGGCCCCGCCCCGCGCGTGTGTGTGTGTTCCCTTGAGCATGGGTGTTTGTGTGTACGTTTTGGGCCCCGCGCGTTGGGCGGGCAATGAAAAACCCCAAAACCCCCACCCTATTTCATTACCAAAAACCATTAAAAACAATAAAATCCCAACAAATATTATCACGCGCGCTTTTAATAATCCCAAACGACCGGCCCTTTCGTCCCAAGCACACTGGGTGTAGTACAAAAGCTTGCGTAGGCCAAGACTGTGTCAATATTGGATCTAACGGCGAGTTCCCTTACCTCTCGGTCAGGAAAACAAAAAAGTTAGAAAAAAACCGATCTCTGAAACGGGGGTTTGTTCCCTAACCCGCACTGGTTTTGATAAATAAACCAGGGGTTTGTTCTCTCTCCTGGGGTGCTCTACATACAATCGGGAGGGGCTTTCCTCGGCCCACTTGTCAGTGGCCCAAATTTTCCCTTTTTCCCTTGTGCCAGGGTTTACTTGAGGCTGATTGCGCTTTTTTTTACCCAAAAACTGGCTTTTTTTGTACTCCCGGGTTCTTATAGAACAGTGAGTACTTTATAAGGGGGGGGGAAAAGGGGCGAAAAAAAATGCTGTCTGGTTTTCTGTGTGTCTGTCCGTGGTAAAAATGTGTTCCACTCGCTCCAGACAAACCTTCTGGGCCGATCTTTCTAAAAATTTGAAACGTAGGTTCATTATGGGTCCGGATGATCCCCGATTTTTTATCTTTCCCAAAATAGCCGTCACTAACGGTTTATAACGGCCCAAACGGTTTTTCTTCTTTAAAATTTTCTCAGGTACTGCCCGTTTTTAAAAGGGGTTTTGGACACGTGCATTTTTAAGATAAATGGGGGTACGTTTTTATGCTTTGCACCTTGGTTTTTTTTTTATATTCGATGTGCTGTTTGTTTTAGCTTGCTTGTTGGGGGAATGGGTGGGCGCAAGCAAACTAGTTTTGGGAGTGTGTAGATGGGCGCGGGGGAAAGGGGAGGTATTTTTCATTTTTTAGGGAAAAAGGGGCGTGGTTTTGTTTGTTTTGGGTTTGGGGTTTGGTTTGGTTTGGTTTGTTAAATCAAAAATGCAAATGTTTGGATTTTGTGTTCTTTGTTACTGGAACACGCTTTGGGGGAAAATACTGGAAAAACGTATAAAGTTTACCTAACGGTTTGTGGGTTTACCGCAGCAGCAGCAAATTATAGTTGTTGTAGTTTACAGCAGCAGCCCGCGGGAAATTTTTAGTAGCCGGGAAATAGTCAAAATGGGGGGGGTGGGAGTAGAAGTGGTAGTAGTAATTTGTAGCAGCAGTTTGTAATTTCTTTTTTTTTTTTTTTTTTTTTAATTAATAAATCTTTTTTTAAACCCTTTTAGCAAGATCATGAAATTTGAACACTTTTTTACAAATATATGATATAACAACCAAACTTTTCCCCTCACTCTCAGTCATTGTATAGAAATACAAAATACACTTGTTTTAAGCTTGTGATTTACATATGAATTCAAAAATTGTATCCAAAAATTTGTGGGGATAATAATATTATAAACCTCTTATTTTCTGAGACTGAATGGTTTCATGAACACAATTAGTGATCTGGAGCGAATGAAAGTGCAGTTTCAGTTTTGTAAAAAATATGTTTCCAATTTTTCCCTTTTTGAAGGGGGTTTTTTTTTTGCACAAAAAGGGGCAAACAATAGAAAGAAGAAAACAAATACATTAAATTTTTTGAGGAAATATTTTAAAAGTTAAGCAAATTTTTAAAAAGGGTTTTTATGAGTACAAGTTAAAAAATCAAAAAAAAAGAAAAATTTAAAAAGAAAAGGGAACATCCCACACACTCGCACACACATACACAAGTTTAGTGTTTTACCCTTGTCATTAGTAGGTTGGTGGGGATGGGGAGATATTTCAAAAGAACTTTAAAAATCCTTAATATGGATGGGGTAGTTTGCCTTAGGTTTTTTCTCTTACATTTTTTAATCTTTTTCCCTTTTTAATTTTAAAATTCTGGGTGTGTTGCTTCAGCAGATCATTTCCTTTCCTTTTTTTTCACTCCCCTTTTTTACCTTTACTTTAAGTCTTTAATTTTTTCCCGGGACATGTATAGAGACCCCTTTACTAATTGTGCTTTCTCCGAGGGGCCCCAAATCCCAGACAGCTTCTGGAACTCCCAAAACCCCCCTTTTGTTAAAAAAGTATTTTGAGACAAATTTTTGAAATTTTTTTATTGGTCCCCCAGACCCCAAAGCCCCCCCCCCCCGGGCAGTACCTCAGAGTTTAGGTTTTACACAGATTTTAGATTTCTTTTATTGATTTAAAAAGGGGAAAGAAAAAAAAAAATTTTTAAAAAAATTAAAAAAAGGGGGGTTTCATTTAAAAAAAAGATGAAAAGAAATTTATATAATAAAACAAGTAATAAAAAAATAATATCACCCCTTTCGATAAAAGTTTATATGAAAAAACAAACCCCATTATTATCACAAATATTTCAAACCCTATAATTCCAAAACATTTAAATTCACCGGGAGTAGGGAATACTAGTAGGGGGTATAGTAGTAGTAGGCAGTAGCGTAGTAGTAGTTTGTAGTAATAGTCGGCGCTACCCAGGTAGGACAGCCCGTTGTGTAAACGAATGTGGATTGTAAAACGCTTAGAGCCTTGGTCTCTAGCTGAGGGAAAAGGGCTATTTTTAAATATTCTTTAAAAATCTAATCTAATAACAGTAGTAAGGGTAGAAACTGTACATTGTGGGAAACAAAGAACCCAACACAGAGAAAAGAAAAGGGGTCCTTTTTCCCCCCTGCCCCCCCCCTCACACACAGCAGTGAATGGTTTACAAGTTCTCTGTTTTTTCAAATTTTTTCTGGTAAATGGGCCAAAACGAAATTTGGGGATGGTATTTGAGAGGGTGTTGTAAAAAAAAAAAAAAAACCGAGTGAGAAAAATGGGGGGGAAAAAAAGGGGGATGTAGGTTTTCCCCCTTATTTAAAGAAGTGAATTTACACAATTTTAAAAAAAAAAAAAAAAGAAAAAAGTGGAAAAAAAAAAGGAGGCCCACACACAAAAAGTTCCCGTGTCTTTTGGGCACGCAAACGGAACCTGGGGAGGGTCAGTAATGCCCTCTGCCCGTGAACTCTCGTGAGTTTTAGCAGAAACCCCTGTACTGCGGGGGGCCTGGGCACAGAGGGTTTGCGAGCCCTTTAAAATCCACCCCAAAAGTGAAGATGGGCCCCAATGGACGCGTGGCCGTGCAGGGTCTCACAATTTTGACGATAAAACCCAGTGGTCATAGTTGTTTCAAGAGTGAACACAAGCAGATATGTCCATAAAGAAACTGGAAATTTGGGGGCGTTTTATGCCATCCCGTTGTTGATTTGAATAAAGTTTTATTTTTCCGGATTTAGAAGGGTTTGACATCTGAAATAAAACAGCAACAAGCTTTAAGCTTTTTAAAATGTGGTCGGTACTCACCACTTTAAAAACCCATTTTTTACAAGATTGGGCAGGGGATTAACTACAGGAACACAAGGGGTTAAGGGAGAAAAACACCAAGAAAACCCCAAAATTTTACATCGTAGGGAGTTTAAACCATTTAAAAAAAAAAACGTTTTTAAATACAAGAGAGGGGAAAAAAAACAGAAAGGGGGGGGGGGGGGGGGGGGGGAGAAAAAGAGGAAGAGGCGAAGGGAGGGGGGGGGATGAGGAAAAAAGGGGGGGAGAAAGATGGGAATGGAAAATACACATCACTCGAAAGGGTTTTAAAATAAAAACACGGTTAGATCTGTTAATTTTTTAGATTGAGAATGAAAAAATAGACTTGAATTTACTAACATTTGATTCATTTAAAAAACAATATTGGGGGTAGATTTCCCTAGCCGCCTCCAAAAAAGAGCGAGCATTGGGTTTACACAGAATTGATGTTTGGGAAAGAATTTTACTTTAAGTGAATGCCAAAGATCATTACGAAATAATTTTCATTTCTGAAACAGAAGGGAGCACTGTAATGAAGGGTTTCATGGGTTAAGATCCCCTTTTTCCACAAAAAAATTGGTTTGGGGTGCAAGGAAACTACTGTTGGTAATCAGAGTGTACTAGAGGGATTTGTCGATTGTCTCGATGACGTAAATCAGTGGCTTTAAACCCAAAAAATTGTTAGCGAAAACCCCGAGGTGAGGCAAAGAAAAAGTTTGATAAAATGCAGGAAAGAAAGAAGAAACTCGTATCAATTTGAATTAAGGAGTACAGTTTGAGGGCCCGTCTAATTAATCTAACTCACAACAACGTTTGGGGTACCCCAAGGCTCCAAAAAAGTGTGCTCTGTTGTCCCCAAATTTATATCAACTGATTTACCTTTGCATTAAAAACTCGTTGGGGAAAAAATTTGCTGATGGGGCTCAGCTGGGTGACACAGCTGCTGCACAGGCTATGCTGGTGTTCCGCAGATTTTATACTCATCCCCATAAAACTAGATTCATGGTTTATTTCGATTAAAAAAAAAAGCTTTTTAAATAATTTGTGGCCCTCAAATTTTTTTGAAAAGGGAAAAACACACACACACACACACACACACACACACAAACACCCCACCACACACACACACAAAGCATGGGCCCCACGCACGACGCAAATTTCAACACACACACAAAACCAAAACACAAAACCCCACACCAAACACATAAAAGCCCACACGCACGTACGCACACTGACACACATACACTGAAATAGTTTTTAAAATAACATAGTAGGAATAACAATCGACAATAAATTTTTTTGGTCAAAAAATTTAAGGAAAATTTTGGTAGAAAATTAACATCAAAGCTATATCGTCAAAAAATTTAATTTTTTCCCTTTAAAAATTTTTCCCAAAAGGAGAGGGGAGAGAGAGAGAGAAGAGAGAGGGGGGAGAGAGGGGTGAGAAGGGGGGAGAGAGAGAGAGGGGAAGGATGGTGGTGGTTTGGTAATGATGTTTATGATGATGGTGATGATGACGATGAAAGACGATGATGATGATGATGAATTTATGATGATGATGAAAGATGATGATTATGATGGTGGTGTGATGATGATGATGATGATGATGATGATGGTGGGTGTTTATGATGATGGTGATGTTTATGAGATGGTGTGATGGGGTGGGTGATTGAGAAACTTTTATTTGTTCTTTTTATTGATTTCGTTTCCTTTTCATCTTGTTTTTTTCCCCACTTGTTTTTTTGGGCATGCTGGAAAATGACATTAAATTTTTTAAAAAGCCCTAAGATGTGGCCTAGCCCCCAATAAAAAAAGATGCCGGATTCAACAAAAGGTTATGATTCTTAATAGCATGGCATTGTTTTAAAGCAAGTTTATTTTGTATCTTGTCAGGGGGTGATTTCCCCAAAAAAGAACGTCAATTTTAAACAAAAATCCGTCCCCTTCTTCTTTGTGATGGAAGTTGTGGGAAAACAAAATACTTTTGCAAAACCCTTTTTTCCCCAATGCCTTTAGTCCTTGAACGCACATTTTCACGGCCCTTTAAAAACCCGCTTGGGCCCCGCTTCGTTTTAAATTGTGTTTAAGCAAAGGGTTTTTTCTTCCTGTTTGTGTCCCCCCCTCGACTTGCTGTTTTGTAGCATTGGTGAAAACATTTTAACAAATAATTTGAAAAACCAATTTAGAGGGGGCAGAACCTTTGCCAAAAGTCAATCGTGTTGGATCCCATCTTTGATCTGGATTGCAACATCGATCCCACCAAAATTTTAAAAGGGTTTTGTCTTTTTTTTTTTAATTTTTTTTTTTTTAAAATTTCTTTTTTTCAACGAAAATCGGTTGAATAAGATCGCCCCTGTTTTGTTTTTTGAATGTTTTTTCTGACAGGCAAAATAAAACACATCCCCAAAAATCGGGGGGAAAACCCAATTGTTCGAGAAGGGTGATCTTTGGGCCTCCTAGAAGGTTTTATTATATTTTTATTTGAGAGAAAGGGGCTTGGGGGGTCTATCATGGAGGTTTTTTTCTTCAGCGTTGCAGTATGTGGTAAAGGTTTCGAACTCGTTTTACACTGTTGGGATACTCCCAAATTTACTCGAGGGGTATTGTAAATTCACTCTGCTTCGTTGAGTGCTAAAAATGTGAAAAGAGGGTTTTGGAAAAAAAATGTAAAATTTTGGTAGACAGAAAGGACAGTAGACGACAGTACAGCAAAGGAGGAGACGAGTTTTTTGAGAGCGAAAAAGGAAAAGGGGGAAAGTTTCTAGCAAAAAAATGTCCAAAGGAGGGAAAAAATATTTGTTCAAAAAACCCCCGGTATCCCCCGGGGGGAAAAACTTTTAAGGTAATAAAAACTTCTAAAAAAAATTCAACATAACGCGCGCGCGCACACCACCCCACACACACACACCCACAACAACACACCCCACCACATTAAAAAACCCCAAAAACATCACCCCCTACCCCCATTTTTCCCCAAGGGGCTTTCTCTTCCCCCCCTTCTCCTCCCATCTAAAAAACCCAAAACCATCTCTAAAACACACATCAACCCCCCTCCCCCATCGGTCAATCCCGCCTTCCACCGTCCCCCTTAAAATTTACCTAATTTATATTTTCCCCTTCTTGGCTGGTCAGTATCCCCTTCCCCTGCAAAACCACCCCGCGTTTAAACAAACGAACAAAGTTTTTGGTGTTGAAAGTACAAACGAACCCTTTCCCCTTTCCTTTCGTTTTTTCCCCCATTATTTAAAAACAGCCTGGGCCCAAATTTCTTATCAATGCTTGACCAAGCATATTTATTTACCTGGCCCCCTCAAATGGGGTTTGCAAAAGCTCGGTCATTCCCTGCAGCGAGTACGGGGGCATTGAGCACTTTTGGGGTTTTTTTGGTGTTTAAGGGTTTTGTTCGTGCCCTGTGTGTGTGTTGTGTGTGGTGTGTGTGTGTGTGTGTGTGTGGTGTGTGTATGTGGGGTGTGTGGTTGTGTGTGGGTTTGTTTTGGCATGTGTGGTGTGTGTGTGTATGTGTGTGGGTTTTGTGTGTGTGTGTGTGGGTGTGTGTGTGTGTGTTGTGGTTGTTGTTGTTGTTGTTGTTGTTGTTATGGTTTTTTGTTTTAAGAAATCGCCGCATAGGCAGCCAAAATTTTTTTCTTCGGGGCTTTTTCTCATATGCGGACGAAAATTTAATATGCTATGGGGTTGCCATCGATTTAAGTTTTCTTTTTTTTTTGTTTTTTTTCACTGATTATTTTTTTAAAAAAAATTTTAATTTTTTTAAAAATTTTTTTTCGATGAAAAATTTTTCTTCATACAATAAAAATAGTTAAAAAAAACCCTTTGCTTTGGGAAAATCTTAGGTTGGGCAATTTTGTAAAAAAAACGGAGGTGAGGGTTTTGAGTTGAAGCCAAGGGCCCAAAAGACCCAGCTTGTATTGAGCCGGTTCATAAGTAAGTCCGCACTGATGGACAGCCGTTACTGTCGTTATCATTTTGTTCCTAAAAACCGACCAAATTTCTTTTAAGGGTTTCATAACGTGGCTCGACACTTAAAAAAACAATTATATCACCCATTTTTCCCGTAGCAGTAAAAGGGACAATTTTTGAAAATTTTTTTGGGCCAAATTTGATGATGTATTGTGTCTTAAAATCGTATTATATTATTTTTAAACATAATCGTCCAAATTAGAATTTAAAAAATTCTTTAAAGCGGGTTGCCCTCCCACATTAACGTTTTTTTTAATTTGATCAAGGGGGACGGAGCGGGAAAAAAAAAAAAAAGAAAATAATGTTTCAGGTGCCAAAAGTCAATCCCCCCCATTCCCATACAAAAGAAAAAATTTATAGGGGAAGGGACATTTTAAAAAGATGCCCCAAAATTCATTTTTCAAAACCCCTCTCAAAAGATCCATTATTTTTTGGGTTTCAAATCTGCAGAGCTTTTTCAAGTTTTGTTTTCAGATTTTTACGGAATTATTGGGGCCCAAAAGTAAAAGAAACATTAAATGTATATACTTTAATGACGTTATTGTTCAGCGCATTTTTTTTTTAAACGTGAATTAAGTTGGTCTTTTTTTAACGAAAGCACAAACATTGAAAATTAATTTCATACTTTTGAATTTTCGGTTTTGTTATCGTTGTTATTTTTTATTTAAAATTTTCCCGATTTCCCTTTTAAACCCAAATTCCATTAGGTCATGCTCGCAAAATGCTTTCGATCATTTTGGGAGGGTTCTCTTTGATACCCACTTCCAAATCATTTTCCTCACACCCCACCAAGAGTCCTCCTCCCCTTTTTAAACCCCTTTTTTCCTCCCCCTTTTTTTCCCTGCTTAAGGGATTTTTTTTTAAAAATAAAAAGGGTGGAGTTTTTTTTGCTCCCATAAGAAAACCTAACACAGAGTAATTTTTTTTCAAAAATGGTACACCCTTTTTAAACTTGAAAAAAATCGGGGACAAATACATAGACAAAAACAACCTAATAGGGGGGGGGGGGGGGACGCAGGTAAAAAACCCCCTGAACTGTCTTATAGAAATTTGACTTAGCAAAGTTTGGGGACTTAATGGGGGGGGGGGGGGGGAAGCCGGTTTGAGATGGAGAAATGGGAAATAAAATTTAAAAAATTTATATTTAATTTTTTTAACCCCTTCGCTAGCTGCATAAGGGACTATCGCAATCCCTTTTGAAGGCAGAAAAACATTTGTATGCCTGCTCCCGAGGTCTTTCGCCCACGGGGTTGGAAAACTCATCAAAAAAAACTCGGTTGGTTTTTGGGCTGCGCCCCGGGGTAAAATTTTGAGCCCACACCACGTCCTTTAATACTGTGGTTTTCTCACCCCCAAAGGGGGTGCAAAAAAAAATTTCCCAATTTGCCCCCCAAAGCACCCAAAGCGAAGAGTGTTTTTGAAACTAAACAAAAAAGTGGGGGAGGGAAAAAAAAAAGTTGCTAAAAAACTAAAGCCCATTTGAAAATTTGTTAAAATGTAGGGGAAAATCTTTGAGCCTCGCTTGGGGGAAATCCACCCAAGTTGAAAGGGGGAGATCAAAAGCAAACACACAGACGGCAGAAACAAATACAAAAACCTAAATTTTAAATAAAAAACAAAATGGGAAAATTTAAAAAAAAGGGGGCAGGGAACAGAAAAACGAAAAAACAGTAAAAAAAAAATGGGGTTTTTTTTTGCCCCCATAAGAAAACCTAAACACAGAGTAACTTTTTTTTAAAGACTGGCACTTATTTTTAACAATGTAAAAATTTATTCTCCTTTTCACAGGGAAAAAAAGTGTAAACATAGTCCCAGTTTTTGGTTTTGTAAATGTTTTTTTTTGTTTAGTTTCAAATTTAACGTCTATTCGCTCTAGGTGATTTAGAAAAAAAAAAAAAAAAAAAAAAAAGGGCACAACCCCATAAACCCCCAAAAAAAAAAAAACCCAAAACCCCTTTAATAAATAAAACCCTGGGGAAACCCCAAAGGGGGGTTTTTTGAGTGGAAGAAAGAGTGGGAGTTGGGGGGGTTTGAAGATGGTCCTTTCGTATATTTCATGTAGATTCAGAAAAAGTTTATTGATTGATCATTTTTAAAAGTAACCTCATTAGTAGGAGCTGATAAAGTGGGGGAAGCTAAAAGTACAAACTTACGGGATTCTTTGTTTAAAGGGAATTTCTTGTGTAACGGAAAAAGAAAGTGTCAACTTTTAGTACCAAAATCTTGTTTTTGGGTCACTGGGTGTGTGTGTTTTGTGTGTGTTTTGTGTGTGTGTGTGTGTGTTGTGTGTGTGTGTGCTTGCGCGGGGCCGCGCGCGCGCGCGCGGGCTTTGTGTGTGTGTGTGTGTTTTTTGTGTGTGTGTGTGTGAGAAAAGGGGAGAGAGAGAGAGGGAGGGGAGAAAAGAGGAGGAGAGAGGAGAATTAGGGGTTTTTTCTTTTTTCATTTTTTCAAGGCGGGCATTTCACATAATTTTTTTAATCTTTTTTTTTAGTCAAACGTTTTCCACATGCTTTTTGGCCCCCTCCCCATTCAGAAAATCCCCCCAAAAGTTTCCAGCGTTACGCGTTGGTTGAATATTTAAAGTGAAAACATTTTTTGAGACCCCCAAATTAAAAACTGACAAAATCCCCCCCCCCCGTTTCCTTAAACCTTCCAAAAATTAAAGAAAAATAAACGCCCAACATCAGCAAACTGCTGGGAACAACAGCATATTTAAAACCCGGGGGGTTTTGGGAACTCCCCAAAAATTTAAAACCCTTACGGGAAATTTAATCCCCTTTTTTGGGTTTGGGATGGTTGTTGGGGGCGTCATAGTTGCGTCCCTTTAGCAAAACAGCGTTTTTTTCTTTGATTTTTTCTTTTTACATCCATGTTTCTTTTTCTTTTCATTTTTTATCGTGATTGATTGTTTCTTTTGTGGCTGAAATCCAAATTTTTATCACATACTTTTTTTTTTTTCCCCCAAAAAAAACCAAGCCCTTGTTTCGTTTCAGTTTTAGTTTTTTTTTGGGTTTTGAATTTTTGGGAACATTAATTTTGCCCTCCTAGCAAAATTTCCCCCACCAGGATTTTGTTTCCCAAAGGTTTTTACGCCGCCCCCCGGCCCCTTCCAGCAAATTCGCTGAGAAGGGGGGACAGTTAAGTCGGTTTAAAATGGACAGTGGGGCGTCAGGCCCCCGGGGCAATTTAATCGATCGTCATTCAGTCAAGGGGGTTCGCCCCCCCAAGCTGAAAAGGGGCTTCCATGACCGGGCTTCTTGGGGGAGGGTGCCATGACCTTTGGGACACGGTTTTTTGGGGGAAAAGAAAAAACTGCATTTAAAAAGGTCACGACCCCGGGGGTTTTATTTCTTTTAGAAATTTTAAAAATATAGATAAATTTAAAAGATAAATAAATAAATGAACAGGGGTTTAAAAAAGAAAAAATTTAAAAAAATAACAATTTCAAAAAAAAAAAATTTTTAAAAAAAAAAACCGTACAAAAAAGGCTTTTTATTTTTTTTTTTACCCTGAAACAATCCCTCAAAAAATCGCTCCATTAATGGGGAAAATTTATCGAAAATAAAAAAAAATCCCAAAAAAATAAATAAACTGGATGATAAAATAAGGGCAGAAAAGGGGTACACTTTAAATTTTTAAATGTGTTTATATCAACTTTGTATATAAAAATATATATATTTTATAATATATATATATATATTTTCCCCCAAAAAAACTAAAAAATTTCCCCAAATTTTTAAAAAACCCGGGGGCCCCCTTCCAGCAACTTAAAAGAGCGTTTTTGGGTTGAAATTTTATTTCAAGAAATTTTTTAATAAAAAACAAAGCTTTAGTCCCTTGGGTTTTTATTCCCAAAAACGGGGCCCCCAGCACTTGTGCAAAAGGTTTTTTTTTTTAAAAATTTTTTTTAAAAATTTCCCCCAAAAGGGGAAAAAGTAGCAAAAATTTTTTTTTTTTAAAGTTTTTTTTTTGTTTTTAAAAGGGGGCCCCTTTGGGGGTTTTTTTTTTTTTAAAACCCAAAAAAAAACATACTCCCGTATTGCCCCCCCACCTTTTTTGGGATAGCATTTTTTAAAACCAAAAAAAGGGAGAGGAGTCAAATTTTCATTTTTCCCCGGTCACTTAGGGGGAAAAATAAAGGTTTCGAAATATGGGGGTTTTGGGCCCCGGAGTTATATTTTGGTGAATTTTCCCCCCCCTTTTTGGGGGTTTTCCCTTCCCCCTTTTGGGGGACTTTTTAAACTTGCTGAAGGCTCTTTTTTTGGAAGCTTTTTTTTTATTTTTTTCCCCTTTTTACCTTTTAAGCAAATACCGTTTTTTTGGGGGAGAATTTTCTACCATTTTTAGTTTTTAATTTTATCCCCCCCCATTTCTTCAATCAAAAAAAATAAGGCAATTTTTGTTTAAAATTTTTAAATATTTTTAATTTTTGGGGGGGGGGGGGGGGGTTTGTTTTGGGAAAAAATTAGATCCTAAATTCTTTTTTTTTTTGGCCACCCCCTTTAAATTTTCCCTTTGGGGGTATGAAAAAAATGTATTTCCCTTTTACTTGAATATTTGTCCCTGTAGGAATGTTTTGCTTTTTGGGGTTTTTGTTATAATTTTTTGTACTTTTTTTTTTTTCCCGGGGTATTTGGGGAAAGGAAATTTTTCTCTTTTGATCTTCTCAATGTTTGTGTTTTTGCAGTCA
>JAMYXO010002965.1:10000-21725 GCA_033310375.1 Conus canariensis | reverse complement strand
TTGGATACTTTAAGAACACACGCGTGTTTTGTTTAGTTATATAAATGTGCATCCTTTTTAAATCCTTTTGAAAAAATCTATTTAAAAATGGAACGTTTTAAATATAATGAAAGTGTCGCTTACGACGTAGGAGGGGTTTATGAGCCCAAATCTTTGGACTTTAGTAGCCTAACCATCGCAGTGGATGAATCATATGGCTTTCTAGTCAGACTTGTAAACCCACTAACTAGATATTTAAATCCTCCAATAAAGAGTGATAGAGTGCCATCAGCATGGTCAACTCATCCCATGGCCTTTTACCAGAATCAGTTAAATTTTGCAGTTTACTGCTCAACCACTGGCTGCGGTGTTTCATATACAAACCATTTAAACCACCCCAACCTCTTTGTAAGGTCAGTATATAACTTTCATGTTTATTATCAGTATAGGTGCATACTAACTGAACTACAAGTACGCCTCCCCAATGACAACGCGTTTAATCCATTTCTCAGCCCAATGGACAATAATGCATATGAAAGAATCTGCAACGAATTTAACATTAACCCTTCAAATAACTTTAGACAAAAGTTAGACCGCAATCACGGGTTGGGCACATTGTATTTGTGGGGTCAGCGTAGAGAATATAATTTTGACTACTGGCCCGGCCACACCTCTTTTAAGTCAAACTCCCAAGTTAGATTGGGATCAATAGAACAAAACACCCAATGCTTGGGCAACATTTATCTTGGATGAAAGTAAAGGCCTAACAATGCCAGGAGTGCAAAGACTCAATGACTCCATACGCACGTACGTTTGGTGTCTATTAGGAGCGCAAGCACAGACCAAGTCTAGCATAGTGGATCCATCTACAGGCTTTGACGCCAGAAAACAATTTCTAGCCAATTTAGAAGATGCTATTAACTCTGCTGTTGATTTGCCTTCCAGCATACAAAGGTACCAAAACGTTCTTTCACATGCTAGGTCAAAGGTTGACTTTGTTGTGGGTCATGGATTATACATGCTGCCTTCTGACCTTAGACTACAGATTGGCATAATACAGAATTATAATAATGAAATTCTCATAGCCGGAGACGACCAAAACTTAGGACACAATCAAGGCTTAAACACAAGGCCCGCGCCAGCCATTTTAAAAAAAGTATCTAGCCCAGAACCTGCAGAAAGCGACCCACCGCCACCAGTTATAAGCAGCCCACAGCCAGAAAGCGACCACCGCCACCAGTTATAAGCAGCCCAGAAAGCAGTCCACCACTGTTGATGTACCTCACCCCGGCAGACACACCAGCGAAAAGACAGCCCTTGTTGTGTTTTTAACTTTTACTGGATTAGCCATACTTTATTTCACTAAAAATTAAACCGGCAGCCAGCACTCCTAACGTCCACAGATGGTCGGCCATATAACCAGCCACTTTGCCTATAGTAGACAAAACCCAACTAACAACACTGCCTATTATGCCAGGCAGCATCAAGCGCTTTGACGGCTAACTTCTTTAATAGGTTTGCTAGATGGCGCAGTTGTTTTCTAATCCAACTTTTACCGGGCTGAGGCGTTGGAGGAGCTACTGGCCCTGTTGGCGCACCGCCAGTTAATGCATAAACCAGTGTAGAGATAGCAAACCCAACAGCCGTCAATATACTAACTATTGTAATTCCCTGCTCTCTGAACAGAATTCTTATTCTTTCTGCTAACGTAGTATTTTCATGAAGGAGTCTGTTTATAGTTTCTCTGATTCTGTTTGTTTGAGACGCTATTTTTTCTCTGTTAGTAGACAGCGCTTCTAACCTGGCCGCTCTTTCTAGCATTAAATCTTGTATTTTCTGCTGTATTCTAGCCTTTTCCTCTCGCCCTAAATTGTTATCATCTGCATCGGCCAGTTTATTTCTTTCTTCTTCTATCTCTCTATCTAGCTCACCAAGTTTTGCCAAATTGTTTGTTAGTTCACCCCTTATAGTCTTTAGAGCAGTATTAAGACCCATGATTTCACGCATAGGCAATGGAGAATCATCAATTGTTTTTAATTGTGTCTCCTCATTAAAACTCGTCTCAATTTCTGCTATTAGTTCATCTGCTGTTCGATTTAATTCTTGAAGAGGTATGTTTTGCATTTCAGATCGTGTTGGCAGCCTTTGCCCAAAGTTCTGTAAAGCACTAACAGCCTCAGGCCTTAGATTGCCAATAAAGTTTAACTGCCTTTGGTCAGAAATAGGGAGCTCTCTAAGAATTGTGCTCCTGCTTAAAAACTGGGTTGGGTCTGGTTTTGTAGTAAGCCGTACAAGGTTTCCTTTACTAGTTCTTACAAACAAATGATTATTTTCATCTGTTAAAAAATTAGAAACATTAAGCGCTTCTGGCTGCTCTCGCCCTATACTGCCATATAACGATTCAATTCTATCTAACAATCGTATTTGGCCTAATCCTGCTCCTTGGCCTGCTGCTCCTTCAAGTTCTTCTTGCAATGAAGGACTCGGCTCTCTTTCTTCATCTTCTTCTTCAATAGGATCAACCGCGTCAAAATCTTCATCAGCCATATTTATATATTTATTATTTTTTGTTTTATAAAAAATGAACCCATACGGCTGCGACCTTGATCCATTCAGAAAAGCGAAAGAGCCCCACGGCATAAAAGGCATAAGACAGACTGTGCGGGTTGTAAATAATTCATCAACAATTGAGCCTAATGAAATGTTAACAGTAAGATTTAGTGACCTTGGGCCTGACGATGTTATAATGCCAGGCACTGCCAGGCTGTCATTCAAAATAGATATTGAGTCGACGGATCCTAATGCTACTGTCGTTGCTCACCTGGGCAGGGCCATCATTAAAAATATGGTAATTAAACTGGAAGGTAGAGAAGTCTTCTCACTGAGTAGCGCAGACATTTTTAATCTCTATTCTGATCTGTGGCTACCCAGAACAGAAAGGAAAGACAAAATCTTTCAGGGAATCCAGAGTCCAAACGGTCTTAAGCACAGGCTTAATGCTGCAGATGCAAAGGAAGACGAGGGAGACCAGGCAATAGCGCGAGCATTTAAGAACAGATTTTGCATCCCTCTAGATTTTGAACTGTTAAAAACCCATCAGCCATATTACCAAGGTGCACTAAGAGACAAACTTACTTACGAACTGTCATTCAATGACAGCGGGTCTGTTATTCTATCAGATGATCCCTTAGCCAAATACATTGTTAGTAACATCTCTCTCAATTTTGACGTTGTTACTAACCCCGAACTGGCTAGAATAATCTTAAATCAGTATAAAAGTAGGGCGGTTGTTTACTTTGAAAGAGTTTTACACCACAGTCTAGCGATTAAAAACAAGCAAGACACTGTCTGGGAAATAGCTATAAGCAATTCTTTAAGGTCTCTAAAGGGGGTTCTCTTGCTATTTACTAAACCCTCAGCTCCTTTTCAGAGAGAATCTGAGGTGTTTTACAACCCAAAATTGAGCAACTGTCTTGCACAGTAGATGGCAAGCCTTTTCAGCTGTATTCAGCTGGACTTTTACCCGACCAGCACTTTGATGAAATAAGAAAACTGTTTGCTGGAGGCAGACAGACAAGCCCCACAGCCGATCATGTGTGTAAAAAACTTCACCTTCACGATGTAAGACTTGAAGATTATCTAACAGACAAATATGGACTATGGCTGGATTTTAGATCCACGTATGACAACAGACTGCACGGGAGTGGAAGAAGGGTAGGGTCAGATGGCATACTCATACAGATTAATAAGGAAGAGGAGGAGAATGGTCAGATACAAATGCACGTTTTTGTGGTTTATGACGCCCAGCTGAACATTGAAGAAAATAGACTGAAAGAAATAGCCTATTAAAACAGATGGATAGTTTGAACTTTTTGCCTAAAGACCCGCACTGTTCGCTTATTTGTGGGATTACTGGGTGTGGGAAAACTGTCTTCGTACTTGATTTGTTACAAACAGTCTACAGATTTCATTACGAGTACATTGTTATATTCTGCACAACCATTAAGCACAACAAGTCTTACAAAGAAAGACAGTTTGTTTGGACAGACGATAATATATTTTTAGTTGATCCTACTGACAAGCTAAGCGACTGTTTAGAACATTACTATAGGCTATTTGAGGGAACTGAAACGCTGTTTATTATTGATGACTGTTCAGCCGAACAGACATTGTTAAAAAAAGAAGGACCCTGTCTAAGCTAGCCTTTAGCGGAAGACACGCATTAGTTTCTGTTTGGCTCTTAACTCAAAAATACAATGCTGTCTTAAAAGACTTTAGATCGCAGTTAAAATCAGTCATCTTATTCTATACTAAGGACAGGGATAGTTTTGAAGAATGTTTAAGTGAAAACTATATAATCAGGGACAAGGATGAACTAAAAAAATAAAAGAGCAGCTAGAAAAATCTAAGCACGCTAAACTATGCTTACGGACTGACCCACCAGTTCAATACGTTTGCTTATTATAGATTGCTCATTATAGATTGCTTATTATAGATTGCTCATTATAGATTGCTCATTATAGATTGCTCATTATAGATTGTTTATAACAATTTGTTTATAATAAATTGTTTATATTAAAAAGAATGTCTCGAGGCCTGAATCAAAAGCAGAGTTAGCTCCTAAATGCGTTGCAGTAGAGCTAAAAGATCTAGCAGATACAACTGACTTTGATCTAATAGGAGTGACAGGAAATGTTTATGGATTTGAGTACACCGACGATGGTGTTTACAAACGAATAGAAATTGAAGATAAAAAACGGCAGCAATATCCTACCCTGGAAGAGATAAGAAATCTAAGGGCAAACGATTTTGGCAAACACGAATACAAACTTCATAAACGAGAGAATGCTTGGGCGTTGCTTCCTGACATTAACTGGGATTTAAGTTTGAACTACGAAGCCCCCATGTATACTTTGATAAGAAATACAATTTTAGAAAAGCTTTGAATGAAGGACGCCTTCTTGCTAGCCTAGTCCCAGGAACACAACAGAAAAAGCAGATTGAAAATAACCAGGCAGGGCTCTGTATATATGCTGCGGAGAAAGAAGTCCTTAGCTGAAGTGGGGGCGACACCGTCGGCTTAGAGTTTAACCCAAAACTAGAATCACTGCCTAGAAAAATGACGATGCTTTTTCGCTTATTTATTACTCCAAGGGAGTCTGATCCTAGTTTGCCGGAGCAACACGTTAATCAGAGGTGTACAAATAAAGTCTGAAAACTTGGGCGGGCCTCTTAGGCTTGTTATTGCTATTACTAAAAAACGGGGATGAAATAAACCTTCTGTATCTTCTGACAAAGTCACTGTGATGGTTGACAATGCTAAACTAAACAGTGCTTGATTTTATTTTTATTAAGTATGTTGATTTTATTGCGTTTTACTCTGTTGATGAAGTGCTGCCAGAAGGGTTAATAAGAAAATATGTACAAGATTAATCTTAATTAAAAAATTAATCTTAATTAAAAAATGGATGATCAGGCTCAAAAGTTTAGGTTAGAGCAAATAACTGAACTTCAAGAAGAAATAGAAAGTGACTTGAATAAGTATAGGGTTACTAGAAAGAAATATGCTAAAGTTTTAAATACTCTTTCTTATATAATCACCGGCTCATCAGCTGTAGCGAGCGTAAGTGCTGGGTCCGGCGTTGCTCTTTTAGCTACTGGGACCGGAGCGCCAGCCTCTTTAGCATTAGGGAGCATTGGTTTGGGTTTAGGTGCTATGTCTATGATTGTGAGTTGCTGTTTTAAAAAAATTAACGCCTAAACTACAAAAGCACACTGCCATTGTAGCCCTAGCATCAGCAAAACTTTGCTCATTAAGGCTGAGAATAAGCAAAGCATTGCAGGATGAAAACATTACAGCTGAAGAATTTGAGCATCTTATGGCTGATGGTGAGGATTACAGACGACAAAAAACTGAACTTCAAAAGGAGTGGAGAAAGACTTTTACTTCGCAACAAGTAGACACTGAGACAATCAAACAAAACATTGAAAAGCAAGCAAACAATCAGTTAAACCCAAAAATAGACTAAAAAAAAAAAAGATGTGAACTAAAAAAAAAAAAAAATAAATCATAAGTTTAACAAAAAAATAAATAAATCATAAGTTTAACAAAAAATAAATACTATTTTTTTTAACTAATCGGCACGTTATTTGGTGGGACAACTTGCAACTCTTCGCGAACAAAACGATCTTTTAGGGGCAGGCTTTTAGACGCAGAAGAAAGAGTCTCTCTTAAATAATATACGGGAGGGGTTGTTTTCATAATTCTTTCAACTTCATATACGTCTACGCTCCATATAGGGGTCTGTGGCTCTAATTCTAACATCACCCTCTGCCTCTCCAGGCGCATACAAGTATCTTACTTTTAGTCCGAACGGCAAGAGTTTTTTGATTACCTTGGATGTCTTCAGTAATGCTAATTTTTTTTAATTTGATCGCGTTCACTGGCTTAAGACCCGTTGCTTTAAATTCTTCATTGTTCATGGCGCGTAAGACTGCTGGCAATCTCCTAACCCATTCTGTGTTGCGTGTTTTGTCCATAAGGTCTCTATGATATTGATAGATAAACAGACGCTCAGCCAGATTCTTATTAAAGTTTTCTACTAGAGCCTGGGAGCGATGGTTGCCTGGAATTCCTCTCTTAACTGTAACCCGATGTCTTAAAAACAGCTGGTTTACAGCCCTTTAAACTCTTTCCCATCATCAACCTGAATCAACCTAGGATACTTTAATGGACCTCGCATGTATATTTGTTGTAAAGCCACAGCCACAGCAGTTGAGCTTTTATCCGTTAAAGGCTCAGCATCTTTATACCTTGAAGCCATGTCAACAACAGTCAGGGCATACTTAAACTTTTTTCTTCTAACTTTGTCATGTGGAAGGTACAACAAGTCCATCTGGTGGGTGTCATTAGGAACTGAGTTAACAAATCGAGGCCTTATTATTCTTTTTGGGGCAGGCAGATATATTTGCCAGATCGCTTGTTTTGAAAGCCAGTCTTTGCTTCTGATTCAGACACCCTAGCAGCTTTACTCAGTTTATCAATAGCAGCCTTTCCTTTCCAATACCCTCCAGGAGAATAATATATTTTGTACTTCGTATCGTCCATAAGAAGGGACTGTTTTTTTATTACATTTTTAACAATGTTTTTTAGATTGAATATGCAAGAAGAAAGATTGCTCCCATGGCACCTATAATAAAGCCTATTTCTACCATTTTCTGATCCTCAGATGGTTCATAAAAGTCAGACAGTTCTGGCGGTGACGATGTTAGAAACTTCTTTCCTGTCACTAAGTAATATTCATTCATTGCATCATCAACGTCTGTAAATGTGTGCTCCGCATGTCCCTGTTCTCTTAACTTTTTATTAATAAAGTCTAAGTGAGCAATTCTCCTTTTCTCGTAAGCGTCTCTTGCCTTAGCTAAATCTTCCATTGCCTTGTTATGGCGTTCTCTCTCTTCATCAGACCGTAATTTACTAAACATATAATTGCTGCCGGAGAAAGCCAATGCATTAACAATAGCCCCGCCCACCATCAGAACTATTCCAGACATCTTTTTTATAAATGAATGAATCTTTTTTTTTTTTATAAATCAATATTTTTTAGAATGAATCTTTTTTTTTTTTTTTAATTTTATAAATCAATCTGCCTAAATGCATTAATCTTTCTATGCATTGATGTTTTCTGGGATAATCCCCTGTGTAACAAGAAAGTCTTTTGAGGCAGTCCCCGCCGTTATTACAGCTATAACCTTAACAACATCCTCAATGTCTAACCTTCCTAGATCAGCTGGCCTCATTTTAAACATGTTTTTTGCTAACATGCTATATCCTATACTAAGGCCGCTGATTACAGCAGAGTGGTAAATCGTATTGATGATCTTTGCAGTGCTCATATTTTTTTATTAACTAAAAAAATAATTAAAATAATCATAATATGAAAGACTGTCTATGTGCTTTTTAATCAGATAATCTTTTGTTGCTAGAGCTAAAAATAAGGTTGTAACTAGTTTCGGCGAATCTTCTATCTTTCCCATGTTGGGCGGTTTTAAATTCTTAACAAACATTTTGCTAGGGTTGAATAAACTATAACACCAGCAATAGGCACTGCATAATTAACCAGCGTTATACTCATGGTTTTATTTTTTTATTTATTTAATTTTTAGATTTAAAAATGACGGCCAAACACAGCGAATCTGATCTAATGATTTTAGTAGAAAATTGTAATGAACTATTTGACGAAACGATGAAAGTGTTAAACATTGATTTTAGTAAATCTGGGTTGAGAATGATGTAAACAATTTAATCAAAAATCATAGTGAACTATTTGACAAAGCAATCAAAGAGTTAAACATTGGCTGTAGTGATTCAAAAAAAGCTAAAGTATTGGCAGGCGTTCTTGTAAGATTAGGGTGTCTTGAAGTATTGCAACGCTTGGGTGAGAATAAAAGCGCGTTTACTTACTTTTACTTACATTTATTTTTTTTATTTACGTAAAATATTGTGGGTTAAAAATGAACCCCACAAGTAAATCCGAGGTTGAAAAACTATATACGTGGGAGGAGATATTTGACGGCAATGAACAATTAAGCGATATGTTCATTGAATTAGACATGGACATTATTAACCCACAAACGTTCAAAAAAGCGTAACACATGCTATTTCTAAAATCCCAGAGTCTCTTCAAATTAACCCGCAAGTAAAAGTGTTGTTGGCCATTAAGATTGAATATATAACCCCTGATGATAGTAGTATGCAAGTCTGGGTTTCAACTAGACAGAAAAAAGTAATCAGCTATCGCAACTTTACACCTGACTGGGCTGATTACATGCTTACACAGTTTAACCATGCGATTGAAGAAGCGAAACTGCGCGGCTCCGGTTGGTCTAAAGGAACAGTCCTCGAAATCAAATTAAGACAAACCAAATACTATCATATAGTCGGCGATTCTTACATCCCTCTCCCGAGAGAGTTAGTTCTTAAACGAGCAGTCTTAAATATACATAATTCAGATCAACTTATGTTTCATGTGGTGTGTTTTGGCGCATTTACATCCTGTTAAAAAGCACCCAGACAGAGTTTCTAATTATAGGCAGTATATAAATGAGCTGAACTTAAATAACATAACCTTTCCAGTAGACATAGAAAGTATCGATCAGTTTGAAGAGCAAAACAAGCCTATAACTGTAAGCGTATACACATGGAATTCAGTAGACAAATCTAGCCCCTCTAAGGGTCTCTCCCGAAGCTCCCCCTTTAGGCGAATCACTTGACAATCATGTAGACTTGATTCTGTTTGCAGACGGTTCCAAGAGTCACTATGTATTAATTAGAACAATGAGCAGACTTCTGGCGTATACCACAAAGGATCCTGCTAAACAGGGGCTTTGTAGAAGGTGTTTGGTTAGAATTCCATCTATACAGGCAGCTGACAAAACATAAGAAACATTGTAAAAGTTTTGAAGACTGTAAAACCGAAATTATTGCGCCCCCGCCCGGGTCTAAGTCAGGTTTAAGAATGTACGAAAAATGCAAATGAGCCCATACGTAGTCTATGCTGACTTTGAAGCGATTTGCCACAGTACTACGGCCCTCAAGAACGGACACAACAAAAAAACAACCTTATTATCTCGTCATCAGATCTGTTCTTATGCATTCGTCGTTGTTAGGTCAGACGGTGGACACACACAACCAGAGATTTACAGAGGTCCCGACGCAGCTAATCGATTTTTGAAGCAGATGAAACATCTTCGCAATCAATTTTTCCAATCGGCTGAACCTTTCAGACATTAAGATGACTCCCGAAGACCGAAGACGCTACAAATCATCCACCCACTGCTGGATATGCAACAGAGAATTATCAGGCGATGCTGTAAGAGACCACGATCACATTACTGGTAAATTCAGAGGGGCGGACACAACAGTTGTAATCTTCAACTTAGGGTTGACCCCAAGACATGGAAACTGCCAATCTTCTTTCATAACTTGCGGGGCTATGATTCTCACTTTATCATGCAAGCAGTAACTTCTGAATGTAAGAGGGTTAGCTGTATTGCACAATCATCAGAAAAGTACATGACCTTTACTATTGACTGTTTATCCTTTTATGACTCTGCCCAACATCTGATGGGGAGTTTAGATAAATTGGCGGGATCTCTGCAAGACTGTCCAATCACTAAAAAATATTTGACCCATCTTTAGTCCGTAAAGGGCGTCTATCCTTATGAATACATGGACTCGTGGGATAAGTTTGATGAGCCAGCGCTGCCAGCAAAGGAAGACTTTTACAGTCGTCTTAGAGGTGGAGGCATATCTGACGCCGACTATGAATACGCGCAGAAAGCCTGGACAGAATTACACTGCAAAACGATGGGCGATTATCACGATCAATATTTATTGGCCGACGTGTGTTTATTGGCGACGTCTTTCAGAATTACAGATCCACTTGCATGAAACATTACGGCCTGGATTCTCACAGTACATCTCTGCCCCGGGGTTGTCTTTGGGATGCATTCTTGAAGTCTACAAACGCGAGATTGACTTAATATCTGATCTAGGGTACACTCCAGATGATTGAGGGGGGCTGAGAGGAGGCATTAGCATGGCCTGTCATCCTTACCGCAGAGCCAACAACAAGTACTTAGACGATTATGATCCAACTAAACCAAACCAACTATCTAATTATTAGATGCCAACAATCTGTATGGGTGGGCCATGAGCCAGGCATTGCCATTAAGAAACTTTAAAATGATAAACGGACCCCATGAGGTTACTGCCGTGTTGGGCATACTATCACAGCTTACGCCCGATAATCCAATAGGACTAATCTTAGAAGTAGACTTAGATTATCCCGCAGAGTTGCATGACCTCCATAAGATTTCCCCTTAGCCGCAGAAAGATTAAAGATGAGTCCCACCGAGCCGCCCAAACTCGTGCCTAACCTCTTTAACAAAAACTAAAATATGTCTGTCATTACAGGCTGTTACAGTTTTACTTAAGACACGGGTTGAAACTTACCGCCGTTCACAGAATAATTACCTATGGACCAAGGGCCTTTCATGAGACCATACATCATGAAGAACACCGATCTTAGAACTAAGGCCACTGATGCCTCAGAAAAAGACTTTTTTTAAGTTGATGAACAACAGTTGTTTTGGCAAAACCATGGAGAACGTACACAATCGTAAAGAGGTAAAATTAGTTACAAAAAAAAAACAGCAATTAAGCTGGCCTTCTAAACCTAAACTATCAAGATTTAGAATATTTAGCGACACCCCTGGTTGGCTTATGATGAGAAACTGAGTGTGAAGTCGGACAAGCGGTGTTTATGGGGTTTTTGCCGTGTGCTGCAAAGTTATTAATGCTAAATTTTATACGATCTTTAAGCCGCTGTACCAGAATCAAATGTCCTTTCACAGACAGAAAATTTTTAAATTTAAAAACCCCCAAAGAAGGGATTTTAAAGGGGGGGACGGGGGGAAACAAGAGTTAAAAGGAGTGAGGGGGTTTCGACACATGTGATACCAAAAGATTCGCTTTAATTAAACCGTAACAAGAAGTGATTGGGAATTGAGGTTTTATTTATGGACTTTTATAAAGGGAATATGTTGGCTGCGGCGAAGATTATAGCGTTGTACCAGATTCTGTAACAAAGAAAGCTAAGGGCATAGATAAAGAAGTTGTAAAAAAAGAAATAATCAAAAACTACAAGCGGGGCTCTTTTTGAAACCCGAAGATTTTATCACC
>JAMYXO010002965.1:0-5000 GCA_033310375.1 Conus canariensis | reverse complement strand
AGTTCCCGTCATACTTTATTTTACGTGCCTTCCCTCCCTTCCCGTTCTCACTCCTCTCCTTACTCCGCCCGTCGCCATCTTCCCACTCCTTCCATTTTTCACGACCCATTCCTTACCATTTTTATGTGAAAGGGCCTTGGTAATGCCTAAACCACATTTAAAACTAGGTGTATTCGTGATTCATATTCTCCCTCTGTGTCTATCATTATCTCCACCTCCGTCTACACGTATTTTGAAAATGCAGGCTCGCGACAGTCGTTTTCTTTTCTGTTGACACCAGTTAAAAAAAAAAAAGGGGAAAAGAAGTGTGGAAATATTTAAAAGGAAAAGTGATAGGAGAAGAGAAAAAAGTAAGTTTAGAGGGATATGTAGGATGAAAGAGAGAGACGAGGGGAGTGTGAACCTCATTATTATTGAAGTATTGTCCGAAGACATGAATGGACGTTGTGGATGAAGCAAGAGACAGACAGACAGACAGAGAGAAGGAGAAGAAGGGGAGGTTTGGGGAGAGACAGAGAGGAAACAAAATGTGTATGTTGAGGGAAGAGGGGTAAACCTCATTATTATTGTAGACTTGTCTGACGAACAGGAGCGGAAATGGATGCGACTTAAAAAAGTTGTTGTCTCGGTCTTTATATAGAATATGATGGGGATGTGTTGTCTTTTTTTTTTTTTTTTTTTTTTGCTGGCAGGTTGCGAGGCATGGGGAAACTGGCCTCCATTCGGATGCAGTGGTGCCCGCCTTTCCACGAAAACCGGTGGCGGGCGGGGGGTTTTTTTTTCTTCGGGGCAACAGTGTGTTGGCTTGGAGGGTTATGAGTTCGTATCCCCACGCTTTGCTGTCAGTCAGCTTAGTCTCTCTCTCTCTCTCTCTCTCTTCTCTCTCTCTCTCTCTCCCTCTCTCTCTCTCTCTCTTTTCTCTCTCTCTCTCTCTTCTTTATGTTAAGGGGCATGGCCTTTATATGAAGTAAACCATCTGTGTTATGTATGAATGTATGTGTGAGAGTATTAGGAGTGTAAAGTACTAAATGAAGGCAGAATTCAGCTAAGGATGGGTTTTATTTGTGTTTGAGAATATTGCAGGAAATGACATTACTCTTAGTACCTCTTTCAGAATATGACATATAAACATGGGACCTCCCCCCCACCCCGCCCCCCCCCCCCCCCCCCCCCCCCCGCCACCCCCCCCCCCCCCCCCCACCCCCCACCCCCCCCCCCCCCACGCCCATACTTTGGTTAGTGGTTTTTGGTTAGTGTTTCTTGGCAACAGTCTCCTTACATTGCTCTGAGGTAATGTTAACGAGGGAGGTTGGTTGTGTTTTTTAACACCTGGGTCCTGTATTATACAGCCTATCCCTGACGGCTATTTCAAGCGACGTGACCAACGGGCCGGGTGGTCCAGTGTCCGGACCCACAGTGCCACGTTGACAGCAGGTGCCAGTGGTCTGTAATCCTGTGTGTCCGGGTACTCCTTGTCTGCCTCTTCGAGTTAGGAGGCATGTGGTACTGTGTATCTGAGTTCTCTGTGTCTTCAGGAATCTCGTCCTCTGCTGTCTGCCGGTTGATCGGTCGGTCTCTGTCTGTATGTCCCTCTGTCTGTCAGTCTGTCTCTCGTTCTCTCTCTTTCTCACCCTTTCTCTCTCTCTCTCTCTCTCTCTCTCTTCTCTCTCTCTCACTCCCTATCTCTCTCATCTATCTCTCTCTCTGGCTGGCTGGCTATTGCCTCCCTCCCTCTCTCTGTCCCTGTCTGTCGTCTCTTCCCCCCTTTCTTTCTTTCTTTTTTCCCTCGCCCCCCTCTCTCTCTCCTTCTCTCTCTCTCTCCTCTCTCTCTCTCTCTCTCTCTCTCTCGCTCCTCCCCGTTTTTCTGCTTCGGCCATGTATCCTGTCTGTCTGTTGTCTGTTGTCTCTCCCTCTCTCTTTCTCTCCTCCCTGGTTCCCTCCCCCTCCTCTTCTCTCTTTCTCTTTCCCTGCACCTCCTTCCCTCTTCCGTTGTTCTTCTGTAATACAGTACAACTTTAAAGCACGGATCCATCCCTCCCACCCACCCCCTCACCGCCCCCAATTCACACACGTTCTTCACCAGCGTGTCCGGCCCAATCACAGTTCAAGTCAAACCTGGGCAACCCCACGTGTGTCACGCTGTCCCCTGAAACAGCCAGGGCCCCCCGGGCAGCGACAGCCTGCAGCGATGCCGCTGTCTACAGCCCATCACTACGTCAGCACTGACGACTCACAGTGCGTCACCGACCGCCATGTCGTCAGTAAGAGGTTCTGTGTGTGGAGGAGGTGAGGTGGTGGTGGTGGTGGTGGTTGGTGATGGTTGTTCCTTTCTGGACTGGTGTCTGGTTTGATATGGCCCACCGACCTCAGCCGTCGGTGATCTATAAACTGCATCGCCGGCGGGGGGTGTGGGGGTGGGGGATCACATTAGATTCACGGGTAGGAATGTGATGATGTTTGGATTTTTTATGGGCAATTCTTGGGATTAACTCTTTGCGCTCGACAACACTCAAACTCGCGCACTGACATGTGTTCACACACACACTCACTCACACTCACACCCCACACAACACACACACACACACACACACCTACCAAACACAGGCGCACTTATCAAGTTCATCGGTTCAAGCGGTAAAACTATACAGGTTATGCATGCAGTAATAAAAAGGTCAGGTCATAATAATAGACACAGCATTCAGAGATTATGGTTATATGATGGAAGGCTTTCTAAAGAAGTATGTTTTTAACTCTGACTTGAATTTAGGATAATTGTGGGCAGGTTTCACGTAAGCTCTTGTTCGCTAAGGTCTGGATTTTCCTTGCTTGTTTGTTTTGTTTTGTATTAGTTTAATTTTGTGTTCTAAAAAATCGGATGATGAGTATGTTTCATGTCGGGAAGGTCGGCAATATATAAAATATGATATATGTTGTGCTATTTCATGCTACTGTGTTAAATTACAGTATATTGTATTTTATTGTTAAAATTATATCATGCTATTTGGATTGGATTGCATTGCATTGCACTACATGCATTGACAGGGCAGTATAGTATGTTACATAGTATCACTTTACATTATATCACGGCAGATTATATTTGGATATAAGCATACAGGTACTGATAAATGTAATAATCTCTCTCTTCTCTATTCGCTCTCTCTCTCTCTCTCTCTCTCTCTCTCTCTCTCTTGTCTCTTCCGTCTCTTGTCTGTCTTTCTCTCTCTGTCTCTTCTCTCATCTGTTGTGTGTATGGGTGTAGTGCGGGCGTTCGGCTCTTAACTTGTGCGCGCAAGTCTGCGTGTGTTGTGTGTGTGTGTTGTGTGTGTGTGTGTGTGTGTGGGTGTGTGTGTGTGTCGTGAATCAGTTCTAAAGTATCCTTCGGTTGTTGTTTTCACATTAATTTTGTTTTTTTCATCGTATTTATATGTGAATTTGCCTTTGTCATTCTTGGTCTTGTAACTTTCAATGATGATCGTTACCAATGGTTAATGATTACACTGACTAGAATCTCTTTAAAGCCACACCAAAAGATTCATACATCGAAATCAATTACACCTCAGCGTGCATTCATACAAAAAAAAAATAACGAAATATGAAATATATACATCATCAGCCATCAAACAGCCTTAGGAATTTTTTTTTCTTCAAATTGGTTGAAAAACTTGAAACGTCATCGTAACCAGCAAGACAACCCCATGTAACTGACTTATGGGAGTCAGTGTTTTGTGTAATACTGGCTATGAACTCATGATGTATGATTCCACTGTAAACTGTCCAAGGACTCAAGGTAACTGGCTAAAGACTCACCGTAACTTAAAAAACTTACCGTGAACCGTCTAAATGATCGCGTAAACTCGCTAAGAGTCACTGTAAACACGATCTCATGCAAAAATAGCTACTGACACAATAAGACGGCCTAAAGAGTGGTGTTACAGGCCTAAAGACCCGATGAAAACTGGCTGAGATCACTGTTTGTGTTAGACCGGCTAAGGTATCATTGTAAACTGGCTAAGGACTGGCTAAAGACTTGCTGTAACGGGACTACTTACTCGCAAGGTCGATGGACTGATGGAGTCGTAACTGGAGAGGTTGCGGACTCGATGTAGCTGGTTAAGAATTCTGTAGCGTGGGCAGACTAAGGATTTACAGAAAGATGACGTGGACAATGGTTCTGGCTTAAGACTCACTGGCAAGGATCGGGTAAACGAGCTAAAGAGTCGCCATAGACAGATTGCGGTTGTATGTTAAATTGGCTAAAAACGCGTACACAGTAGACAGCTGAGGACTCACTGTCAGCATGCCTAAGAACGACACAGTAGTGTGACTGACTGAAGATTACAGTAAAATGACGAGGACTCGCTGTGAACTGCTTGAGATGACTGTTAAAGGTTTGGTAAATACTCACTTTAATCAGGCCAGGGGCTCACCGTAAAACTAAGAACTCGCCTGTAAACTAGCTAAGGGCCTAAATCATTAGCTGCCTGAGGGACTAGCTGTTAAAGCGGCCCACAGATTGCTGTAAACTAAGCTATGGGCTACATAAAAACTGACAGAGGATTCTGTACATTGGCCTATAAGGACCCTCAGCAGAAACGGCTGAGCGAGAATTATTGTAAACCGGCTTGGTGAACTTGCTGTAATACAACCACGGCTTCTGTAATATAGGCAGTCACTCAATGTAAAATGGCTAAGGGACTTGCGAAAGATTGCTGTAAACTAGCTACTGAATCACCGTAGAACGGACTACAGAGGCGCAGCAGAAGGGCCAAAATCGGTTGTAAACTAGCTTAGAGTACCCACTGTAGTGTAGACGTCGCTAAGAATTCACCGTAAAAATGGTTGGAGACTCTTGTAAATGGCCATGGATTCAGTGAGAAATGGCTAGGGACTTTCTGTAAAACTTGCCAAGACTCACTGTAAACTGGCGGTAGGGAAGTCCAGTGGGACAGACTGGACGACTCGCTGTATATGGCTAGAACTAACTGTTAAGTGGCCCCAGA
>JAMYXO010002964.1:0-20000 GCA_033310375.1 Conus canariensis | reverse complement strand
GGCTCTGATGGGAATCGAATCCTCGACCTCCCAGTCGGGAATCCGCAACACTAACCACATTAAAATGGCGGCTGGTGCAAAGAAAAAAAATTTCAAGAGCTTGAACCACGCACTACGCGCGCACGTGTGTGTGTGTGTGTGTGTGTGTGTGTGTGTGTGTGTGTGTGTGCGCGCGCGTGCGCGCGCGCGCGCGAGCGTGCGAGTGTCGGGCAACAGGAATCGCCGGATATTGCGAACGGTTTTGGCAATGGCTGATACTCTTTGGCGTTCATGTGTTGCATATCTGTTGATGTTTACACCCTCTTCTTCTGCAGCACCCCCCCCCCCCCCCCACCTTCCCTCTCCTCATCTTCCATCCTTCTTCCCAACCCCTTCCCCTCCCCAACTGTCTCATAACTTCCGCCTTTCCTGTCCTACCCAGTTCTCCCCCTTTCTATTAGCCATCCTGTTACCGACAGGGACAGATGTCGTTGTTCAACGGCAACGTCATGCTAGACAATCGTGACAGTCAACACTGGGGTCATTTCATGTAGACATGTAGTAACATAAGCCAAAACCTGGCCTGTGAAACAAGGTTGCCGTGTAACACTTCATGTTTTTCGTTCTTTTTTTTTTTTCATTCACAGAGAACCTCGGGAGGACGAAATTTTCTTCCGTGCCAGAAACACTCACCGACTAACTGGTCTGTACTGACACTATCCACCATGAAGATCAGCTGGCAATCTTTTTAAGTTAGTAGACACTGGACTGATTAAACCCAGAAGGTAGATTAACATGTAAATTTTAAAGTAATCACGCACGCATATGCTCTCTCTTTCTTTTTCTCTCTCTCATATCACATGCACTCTCTCTCTCTCTCTCTCTCTCTCTCATCACAGGCGCGCGCGCGCGCGCGCGCGCACACACACACACACGCGCGCGCGCGCGCGCGCGCGGACAGAGAGAGAGAGAGAGAGAGAGAGAGAGAGAGAAAACTCAAACTCAAATACTTTAATTGCAAAGGCTACCGACTTATCTGCAGTGAGGTCAAGAACAAAAGTAGAACACACGCGCTCGGTGCATACACTAAAAATTATGAAAGAAAATACTTGCATAACAAAACGTTCTTCCTGAAATTATTCTGGCATTTTTGTGTTAACTGATAACAGTTCCTCTCTTCGTTTTAGTGCTTTAAAAATGAACACAGCTACAGAGCGAGTTACAATTCTCTTTTCAGTTTGCATTAAAAGAAGCAATGACGCTTGATGAACATTTCTAAGAGAGAGAGAGAGAGAGAGAGAGAGAGAGAGAGAGAGAGAGAGAGAGAGCGAGACGGACAGACTGACAGACGGAGGCTTGTCGGAAAATAAATACATAAAGATGGGTATAATGAAAACATTAACGGAACACACACACACACACACACACACACACACACGCGCGCGCGCGCGCGCGCGCACCCACACCCACACCCACACACAAGCAAGCGTGTGTGTGTTTTGTTCTTTGATTTCCATCAAGGCCTTGCACAGTATGTGTTTCTCTGCTACCAGGAACAGTCTTTGTTTGCTTATGCTCTGATTTTATCCCAGGCATTCCTTTGTAGCTATGCACAAGACTGGATTTCGCTCCTCGTGTCTCTCTTGACTAGTTCTTGAACGGCACCCATGAACAATACGCCGGACTAGATTGTTTGATTATTCTGCTTTCTTTTAAGCAGCAGTCCCCCAAGTTTTAAACACTGTATGATCGTTTTTTACCCATAAAAACAAATCGTTGATTTGTTTGTTTCCTCTTCCAATATGTAAAACTATTCTCCAGATTTACTGCTGTGAGGCTGCATCTTCAAAGATAAAAATGTACAAACCTATTGATAACTACACGAAAATGAGGTTTCATTTGTATGTGGCTTTCATGATCAGAGATCAAACCAGTACAAAAGAAAATTAAGGAGAGAAAGACAGACAGACGAATAGAGGACAGACAGACAGACAGACACACACACACACAGTGCCTATGTCTGAGACAGAAACAGAGAGAGAACACGAAGACGAATGCTTTACAGAGGGTACAATGGATTTCATTTTTATACCCTAAAATGCATTTTCGAAAACACAGATCAAAAGATACACTGGAAAAGTGACACTGAGAGAGACAGACAGAAAGACGAACAGACAGACAAACAAACAGACAGACAGACAGAGATGGCAAGCTCATGCATAGGATATCACACGCCGACAGCCTGTGATGGATTGTTGGCACTTTCCAGGCAGCAGTGTGAACAGGCGAGTGAGGCGGTGTGGGATGATGCTGGGCCACGTGGGATTAGCATCACTAATGCACCGCTGATGAAGTGCTCCTGATAAAACTTCTGAAGACTAGTCTACGTACATCTGCGTACAGGAATATAAGCGGGAGGGGGGTGGGGGTTCTTTCTGGAAAGTTGTATGTGAGACAGAGAGAGAGAGAGACAGAGAGAGAGAGAGAGAAAGAGAGAGAGAGAGAGAGAGAGAGAGAGAGAGAGAGGAGGGGGGAGTGAGAGGGAGGAGAGGAAGAGAGCAAGCAATAAACAGCTACGCCAAGACACACAATTGATTAAGGATCAAAGCAAGTCACTCGCTCACTCACTCACTCACTCACTCACAATTCAGTCACTCACTCACCAACTAGCTAATTATGTTACAAGCTACATAAATCATTGACTATCTGTCCATGTCTGTGTGTCTGTCTGTCTAATTATCAGTCTGTCTATTTACCTATCTGTCTGGTTGTCCATCAATCCATCTAATTCACTGTCTGTCTGCCACTCTGTCTTTCTCTCTGCCTCTCCGTCTGTCTCTTAATGTACATATCTGTCTGTGTGTCTTTCTCTAATCTGTCAGTCTGTCGGTCGGTCTCTCTGTCTCTATGTCTCGCTATCTCTTTACCTATATGTCTGTCTGTCTGTCTGTCGTTCTGTTTGTCTCTGTTAAGCAATTAAATTGATAACTAGTGTCTACTTATTCATTACCTGACCATCGAATTTAGAAAACCAAACCGCCAAATTTTCTATCCCTTATGAAGAGAGTTCAGTATGGTTACTGATGCACACACGCGAGTCTGTAAAAAAGGAAAAGCAAGTGGGTTAAATAAAGGAAAACACACAAACCACCAATCTCGCAAAACACGAAGCAGAACCCACTCACTAGGCTTCAAAGAGTCTCGTCATGTGTTATTAACGAAAGAAGCAAAGCAAGCAGTAAATACCAGGACTTAAGTATACCGTTCTTGAGGTACTGTTTGGTGTAAGACTTGCTCTCTTCAGCAGTTTCCTTGGCCATTTCACCTGAGCAGACGTTCAAGCTGAATGAAACTAACTGTACAATGATGTTGTGAGGTGAAACACGCATTGCAAAGAAGCGCGAACAGTTGAGAGGAATGAGATTTCATGGCCGTTTTGTTAAATTAAACAATGCACAGAGGACAGTCATCTCCGCCTTTCTCTTGTCAGAACTCCATTACGCACTCCGACAAACGCGAACAGTGGAGAAACCAGGTAAAGTCACGATTCTGTACCATTTGCGTCTTCGGTTTAAGGTATGTCACATGACCGAATCCCAACGCTGCAGCTTCCAATTACCCAACTGGTGCACAAGATTAATTGTCTTTGAGAGCCAACTGGTTTCTAATGCCTGAGTGGGCCGTCTACATCACGCACGACAGCTCAAGTGGCTTTAGAAACACGAGAAGTATCAGGAATGGATCTGTTGCCATGTTAAAGCCACAAATCCGCTCCATTGGACTGGTTCCATAATTAGAATATGTGACCCCCACCCCCAACGAAGGAATGAAGCGCCAGCGCGTGCAGTCAGAGAGAACCTGCCGTTATTGCCGGGCAGCTCCTTAGGTACGTCTGTTACGTCAAGTTTTCTCACCCGTCACGTATTCTCACCCGGTGAGAAAACGTGACGGGGGTGTATCGTCACGTTTTCTCACTCGTCACGTTTTCTCACTCCGGGTGAGAAAACGTGACGGGTGGTGCCACATTCATCAAACGACACATTCTCAAAAAAAAAATCATCATTCTCTCTCTCTCTCTCTCTCTCTCTCTCTCTCTCTCTCTCTCTCTCTCTCTCTCTCTTTCTTTCACTCTCTCCTTTTCTCTTTCTTTCTCTCTCTCACTCTTTGAATTCGATGTGATTCTGAGTTTCGGTGTGCGTATGTTTAGGTGCACACAATATCTCTTGGAATGAAAGCTGGTGACGCCAGGGGGACACTTCTCGTGGGGAAAGGTTGACGGAAGCTAGCAGTTCGTCAACATTTTCGCGCATGCCCCCGAGAGAGAGAGAGAGAGAGAGAGAGAGAGAGAGAGAGAGAGAGAGAACACAAGGAGTGAATGAATGAATGAATATTTAATTTAATGTCTGTTCACAAGGATAGTGATTTTAGACACCATGCAAAAGTGAACTCCTTTGACTTGACTTCCGCTCACCGAAGTGGCCGGACGTGTTTGACGAGAGCTCCGCAACACGACTGGCTTTCAAGTCTTGTTTGTTACCTCCATGTTCTGCAGTTTGTGAATTAAGCTGTTTCTTAGTTGGACTATGTGCATGGAACTATTCAGAGGGAGACAGCTGACTTTCTTTCTGTGGAGACTGTGACATATTGTGTTAGCCTTTTGTGTCACAAGATGGAGTGATGCAGATGTAAGCGGTGAGGTGAGCGTGGCGCTGCAGTGTTTTTTTTCCTTTTTTTCCCTTCTGTCTCTCAAGAGATGAACGATTAAGTTTACAAAGACGCAACATGTATTAAATCTAAAATGTGCAATGGCAGGAGAATACATGGAAAATGACTTCGACCATTTCTAAATATTTTTCGGGAAGAGGAGGTGAAAAGCGAAAACCATCTTCGTCGTCGAGTGAAGCGAGTACCACCAGCCCAAGTCAAGAGAGCAAAACCATGAGTAAAAAGCAGAAACAAGATTTAGATAGTAGTGCAGATGATATGACAATGCAAGAGACTTTATGTGAAATTAAAGCGGCTTTGACGAAGCTCTCTACGAAGGAGGACGTTCATCAGCTGAGAGAGGAGATGGAAAGACTAAGAACTTCGATGACAAACAGGATAGAAGTGCTAGAGAGCAATGTTATGGACTTACAAAATGAAAATGACAAACTTTCCTCTGAGGTTTCCAAAACTCGCGCGGAGAACGCAGAACTTAAAGCGCAACTGGCCGCGATTTCCAAAGAAACCAGCTCTCTCAGAAGTGCGCAAAATGACAACGAACAACACGGCCGGTCGTGGAACGTACGTGTGTACGGGATCAGAGAGGCGCAGGAGGAGACAGCGGAGGACTGTGTCAAGAAATGTGTTGATGTGTTCTCTCAAAAACTAGGCGTCTCTGTGTCGGCAGCTGATGTGGAGGTGGCCCACCGGTCGGGGAGGATGTCCACGGGAGGCGCGAGACCGCGCCCCATCATTCTCCGTTTTTTTTCACGGAGGAAGAGAGGAGAGGTGCTGACTGCCCGGAGGAAATTAAAGCAGACCGGAGTGACTGTAGCAGAGGACCTGACCCAGGCCAACTACAAACTGTTGAAGACAGCTTGTGCACACTCTGCAACGATGGCCACTTGGTCATCCAATGGCAAAATATTGGCAAAGTTGAAAAATGGAAAGACCCTGAAAATTGACTTAAAGATGGACATTGATTCCTGTTTCAGGAGAGAAATGGCGTGAGTGCAGTTGAAATAATCATGTTTTTTTTGTTTGTTTTCATATAACGAGCGTGTGTGTGTGTGTGTGTGTGTGTGTGCGTGTGTGTGTGTGTGTGTGTGTGTGTGTGTGTGTGTGTGTGTGCGTGGGGGTGGGGGTGGGGAGAGGGAGGGAGTGTGTTTTGTGTGTGGGTGTGTGAGTGAGGGGCGGGGGAGGCATCTACTTATTGTCTGTATATTTTTCAGTACATGAATTTAGTAGTCCTTGTTCTCATCTTCTTTTTCTTTATCCATTTATTTATGTGCCTCCCACTTCCGTCCCCCCCCCCCCCCTGTCTTCTCTCTCACTCTCTTCCTCCTCTCTCTCTCCTATGCTCTCCCCATCACACCCCTGTCTCTCTCTCCCTCTGCTCCACCCATCACTCCCCCGTCTCTCTCCCCCCTGTTTCTTCCCTTTGCCACACAGACGCATACTTATAACTTCATGAGTTCAGACGTATGCATAAAATACATTCTAAGTAAGGTGCTCTTGTGCAAGATTGTGTTTCTGTTTTATCATTGGGCTTAGTTTCACTTACGAGATGATAACGAATATTCACCATTGGATGTGCGATGAAATTACATACATTTTTTTTTTCTCCTTTTTTTTCTTTTTTTTAATATTTTTCTTTGTCTTCACGTCTTTTTCTGTTGTAAAGTTGGTATATTTTCTGTCACCATCAAAGAGAGGTTAGGTAACAGAATTAATTATGTTCCCCTAGAACATGTAGCTAATAAAAAAAAAATGCAAAATAGGTAGAGATTATGCGGGCGTGCTTTCGTGCGCGCGCGCGTGCTCATGCGTGCGCGCGCACACGCATACGCAAGGGACACACATCTCTCCGGAGGGGAGAGGGTGGGAGAGGGAAACATACGGAGTTCCCGGTCTCTTCCTCTGCTTCGTTCTCTTCTGCCCTTCTCATCTCGGCACTCCCGCTCTCAACCCCGGCTTCCAACACCCCCTCCCCCCCCCCCCCCCCCCTTCCTCTTGACGGTTTGTACGGTTCTTCTGTTGTGTCCAGCTTACAGCAATACTCATCAACAGAAGATATTGATCCCCTCCCCCCAATCCCCCTTCTTAATTTCTTTCTTTTATATTTCAGCTCTAATAGTCTTGAACAATGATGCTCACTGAAGCTGATGGAAGATACCTGCAGACAAAAAGTTAATGGATGATGTGAATTAAGGACATTGATAAGAAGCGATGATGACAGTGTCGCTGGATATCATTCCTCCCGTGATACTCAATGATAATGTTTTGGGGTGTGGATAGATGATGTTGATGGGTGATGTTGAGGGGTGAGGCTGGCAGCTGTAGTTTCAAAAGGGGTGACTGGGTGGTGTTGATGGCAGATGTCCACAGATAATAATGACAGGAGGTAATGGTAGAAGATGTTGAGATATGTTGGACAAAAGTTGCGGATGGCAGAGGTTGATGTGTGCTGTTGATGGATAACGTTGACAGATGAAGCCGATCGATGATTTGATGGAGAAACTAGTGGAACATTTTGGATAGACCAACGGAGTGGATGAAAGGTGCAATGGGTGATATGAAGCAGATATATTGATTTATGATATTAATTGAGGTGCTAGATTGGCAAGATAATGTTGACCGAAGTTGAGAGAGGACGTAGATGAACTTTGATGATTTCTTAAAGGATTGCTGATATTGATACGTGGTATGATTTGATTATACTGATTGGGGACTTAGCTAAAGAAAAACCATTTAAATTGGCTAGAAGATAATTTAAACTTTCTCCTCTCTCTCTCTCTCTCTCTCTCTCTCTCTCTCTCTCTCTCTCTCTCTCTCTCTCTCTCTCGCTCGTTCCACTTCCACCCTCTCCATGATAAAACTTGATAAAAAATATTGCAATCAAATTTTTGCTTTTGTTCTCTCTATCTTATGTTTGTCAGTAGGAATCCAATGCTGGTGAACAATAATCCCGGATGGTGATGGATGATGCTGATGGATAAATGTTGACAGGAGATGTGGAAGAATGATATTCATGGATAGAATTAGAAATAATGTCAATTTGTTGGATGTTGGCTATGTTTGCAACATATGATAATAGGTGACGCAGATTATTACTGTTCATGAATGATGTCCATGGATAATGTTGTTAAATCATGTTTATGGTTAGATGTTTATGGTGAATGCTGATTGGGGAGCTCAGTTCCATTTACATGGGCAGTCAGTGGCTGTCATTGATGGAAGGTATTCATGGACGACTTGGATGAGATATGCAGGATGGGTGATGCTGATGGAGTGAGGTTGATGTGTATTGATGATGGATGGAGTTGGCGGATGAGGCAGATTGATGACTTGGGGAACAATGTGATAAATGACGAAAGATATATGGATAGTGTGGAAGAATGTTCCGATAAGGTCATATTAATTAGTTACATTGATACAGGATGCTGACTGATGAGGTTGATTAGTAATATGACTATATGAGGTCGGGCGAACTCCGGGGTGGGGGGGGGGGGGGGTTGTTGATGTATCTGATTATGTTGTAAGATGTTATTGATGTCTGAGTTGACAGGTCAGGTGAGCAAGAGATGTTGAAGTGTTACCTGACAGATGTTATTGATGATCTGGCCCTTTTTTGTACGTACCAGTAACTTCTATGAAAGAGTTTGTCACAAATTAATATACGTGGACAGGCGCGGGTTCATGCGTGCCCCCCCCCCCCCCCCCCGCCCACCCCCCATCCTTTTTTTTTTTTTTTCTTTCAAATCAGCATGGAAGGTAATCAGGGAAATTTCTCCTGTGTTCTTCTCTCTTTCCGCATGGAGAGTTGTTCTATTGAAGCCACTTCAACTTTTTCTTTGTCGTACATTGATGGACGATTTTTCTTCTTTCTTGGCAAGAAGGTATTACTGTGATGAGTGTGGTGGCTACACTATTCGATGACTTTCTCATTAAGTATACGCCTACAGTGTTGAAAGGCAAAGCTGATGGGTGCTGTGCAGAGAAATGGATGAAATAGACGGGGGACACGAATTGCCTATGCTGATAGAAGTTGATGGTTGAATGTGCTCGTTTGCTTTTCTTTGAAAGGTTGTTATTTGTAATCTGTGCTTCTTTAAACTTCTGTTTTGTATTGTTTTGATTTTGAAATGAAGTATGGAGTTTTGACGGGCCAAGTTCATAAGTTATGCAGAGTGGCATTAAGTTATGCGGATGATGGGCGTTGTTTAGATGTCATTGATTCTTGGGAATGAAGATGTTGTCATTGATGTTGTTGTTGTTATAATAACCATTGAAAGGCTTTAACAAAGTTATTCATTGTATACATAACCTTATTTACGTGGAGATTTACCCTCTGACCCTGTTTTCTTCCTTCCTTTTTAAAAGGAACATTTTTTTCTTTCGTCCCTCGTCGCGTGCCTCCATCCCCCCTCCCTCTCCCCCCTGAGACATTTGTCCAACCCGTCTTACTGTTAATATATAATGCACACAGTGCATAACCCCACTTACCCCCCCCCCCCCCCCCCCCCCCCGCCCCCCTTTCCCCGTCCCCTCCCCATCACGCTTTGCACGTGACAAAAGATGAGTCGCCCCAAAGAAACCTGTCCTTGAAGACGGTCAGTGGAATTGTGTTCACAAGTACGCACAAGTTCACAGGCACACATACGCGCGCGTGAGCGTGATTCCACACCCCATCCGCACCCGCTCACCCCTTTCCTTTCCTTTCTTGTTAGTGAGGGTGCGTGCGTGCGTGCGAGAGTGTGTGTGATGTGTGTGTGTGTGTGTGTGTGTGTGTGTGTGTGTGTGTGTGTGTGTGTGTGCGGCGCGCGCGTGTGTATTTGTGTGTACGCTCGCTTATTTCGCTTAGTTATCATGCTTACAGAAGGGAAAGCATATGTTTCATTTTTTTTCTTTGAAAGTCCGGCTTGGCTTAGTTTGATTATGCTTTATCTATATGTTCCATTGCTTTTACAGGTATATTGCGTCCTTTTTCTTGTTCTTCTTGTTCTTCTTCTTCATCTTCTTTCTTTTTTTTTCTTTTTCTTCTTCTTCTTCTCTGCGCCTGCCGCTCGCCTGCGTTAGTCAAGCAAATTTGGACTCATTTTTTACTTAAAATTGTACGTGATTGTAGTCTGGTAGATTTTTTCAGTAGGCATTTGTGTATGTTTGTGTATGTGTATATGTTTTTTTTTTTTTTTCTTAATTGTCATTGTGTCAAAAGTTGTATGTAGCACAGCTGAAAACAAACGGCACACTATTATGGCTGAGGAGAAAAAACATAGAAAAGTAAGGATATTTAAATAGGAATGGAATCTATAGCGATATCATCTTTGAATTGCCAAGGTCTCGGGGGATACTCCAAAAGAAAGGACGTGTTTCAATTTTTAAGACAAAAACAATACTCTATTTATTTTCTACAAGACACCCATTTCACAAGTAAATTAGAGCGTCAGATAAGAAGTGAATGGGGTTATGAATGTGTGTTTGCTTCCAACAACTCTCGATCAAGAGGTGTTGCAATACTCTTTAATAATAACTTTGAATTCAAAATAAAGAAAACTATTAAAGATGCTCATGGTAATTACATAATAGTAACTATTAATACAATGGGAAAAGATTTAGTATTAGCGAATATCTATGGACCAAATAATGATGAACCATCTTTCTTTGAAAATATGAAATTAAAAATAGAAGATTTTAATGTCCCCAACATAATAATGGCAGGGGACTGGAATCTGGTTCTTGATCCTAGTAAGGATTATCACAATTATAAACATATCAATAACGCTCGCGCACAGGAAGAAGTTATAGAAATTATGTCTAGATTAGAGCTAGTTGATATATGGAGAGAGTTGAACCAAGACACGAGGAGATATACTTGGAGAAGACCAAAACCGTTTCAACAAAGCAGGCTAGATTTCTTTTTACTGTCCGACACGCTTATCACTTACATAGAAGATGCTGACATTTTGTTTGGATACAGAACAGATCACTCTTTGATATACATAAATATTGCCTTTAAAAAAGAAGAGAGGCATAAAGGATTCTGGAAATTTAATTCTTCTCTTTTAAGAGACAAACAATACGTAAATCTGGTCAATGAAACGATTGAAAGAATCAAGGGACAATATGCATTACTACCTTACAATAAACACTCTGTCAGTAAAATCCCAAATGATCAAATCCAGTTCTCAATTTCAGACCAATTATTTTTAGAAACTCTAATTATGGAAATAAGAGCAGAAACAATAACATTCAGTATTCGCAAAAATAGAAATAGAAATGAAAAAGAAATACAAATTGAAAAAGCAATAAAAGATTTGGAAAACAAAAATGGCTTACTGGAAACAGACTTTGAGATCTTGAAAAACAAAAAGGAAGAGCTGAGTGAGTTAAGGAAAACGAAAATTGACGGAATAATGATTCGATCCAGAGCCAAATGGGCATCCTACGGGGAAAAAATAAGTAAATATTTCTGTTCACTGGAGAAAAGGAATTTTGTAAGCAAAAGAATGATTAAACTTGTCACGGACCAAGGAACAACTCTGACAGAAACGGATGATATGTTAAAAGAGACAAAGAACTATTATCAAAACTTATACACAGAAAAGGGAGTAAGTGATATTGAGATTGGAAATTATGTAGGTAACCTGCCAAAACTCAGTCAACTAGAATCCGAACAATTGGAGGGATTAATCACTTTAGAAGAAGCCACCAAAGTCCTAAAAAATATGGAAAATGATAAGAGTCCTGGAACAGATGGTATGACAGTAAATTTCTTTAAATTCTTTTGGAGACAATTAGGAGATTTTGTTGTTCGTTCTCTAAATGAGGGGTACAGTAACGGAGGAATGTCTATAACACAAAAAGAAGGAATAATTATTGGTCTTCCTAAAGGAGATAAACCGCGAGAATACTTGAAGAACTGGAGACCTATCTCACTTCTAAATGTAACCTACAAAATTGCTTCAGCCTGTATTGCAAACAGAATAAAAATGGTTTTACCCAAACTCATAAACGAGGACCAGACGGGATTCGTTCCAGGTAGATATATAGGTGATAGTTTACGAACAATATACGATTTAATTTCTTATTTAGAAGTGAATCGCTTACGAGGGTTATTAATTTCTGTCGATTTTGAGAAAGCTTTCGATTCAGTTAACTGGTCATATATGAATAAAATTATCGCTGCATTTGGATTCGGAAACGGAATACAACGATGGATATCGTCTTTTTACGATAAGATAAAGTCTTACGTAATAGTGAACGGGAAAGTGTCATCATGTTTTTCAATTGGAAGAGGTTGCCGCCAAGGGGACCCTATATCTCCATATCTATTTGTTTTGTGTGTTGAAGCACTAGCGAACAAAATAAGGCAAGACAACGATATCAAAGGCATAAAGATAGAAAACACAGAATTTAAGATAAATCAGTTTGCAGACGACACCACCTTTACGTTAGAAGGAGATAAGAAATCATATGAAAAGTTATTTACAAACCTTTATGAATTTGAGCAAATAACAGGACTGAAATTGAATTATGAAAAAACGTTTAATGTTTGGTTAGGTATAGATAAAAACTCTACAAAAACATATTTACCCCACTATAAAATGGAATGGAACCCCTCAAAATTCAAAATTCTAGGACTGTGGTTTACGAATAGGCTATCGGATATGACGGAAATTAATATGAAAGATAAATTCTCAGAAGTCCAAACCTTGTTCAAAATATGGACGAAAAGAATAATAACACCATTAGGTAGAGTAGCTGTGCTCAAATCATTAGTGCTATCAAAATTGGTGTACTTATGGATCCTTTTGCCGAATCCTCCTGATTCCCAGATTGCTTTATTACAGAATATGTGTTTCAAATTTGTTTGGAACAACAAAAATGATAAAATTAAAAGAAAATACTCAGTACATAATATACAGAAGGGAGGGATAGGTATACCCGACCTGAAAATGTACAACAGCTCCTTGAAAATCGCCTGGATAAGGAAAGCGTACATGTACAATTGTAAGTGGAAAATAATATTACATTCATTATGTCCCGAAGTAAGTAATCTTGATGCATATGGTCCTGATAGATTTACTGAAAACAATATCATTAACAAATTTTGGAAAGGAGTTTTTCAAGCATATCAAAGGTTCTGCAAACAGGTAGAGTTATACGAAAGTACAGATTTAGCCACTGAACCTATTTTTGTAATGAGAAATTCAAAGTGGGAGAAAAACCATTCTTGTACAAGAAATGGATGCAGAAAAATGTATTTTTAGTTAAACATTTACTCAATGAGGATGGTAATTTTGTAAGCCACAATGAATTGTCAGAAACAATGGGATTTCAGGTCAATTTTCTAAACTATGTAAGCTGCGTGCGTTCGATCAAAGCTTATGCAAAGAAAAGAAGACTGACATTAGATAGTAACATTAGTAATGTTAAAACTTTAGCACTTCAAAAAATTTGTAGTGTTACTAAGGGAACACGTACTTATTACGATATTATGGTAGAAGCCAATGAAGTTCTTAACATAAGCGCCTTTGTCAAGTGGGAACAACGTCTTGATATACCTATTGACTGGATAGAGGTACTGAAAAGGATTAAGAAAATCAAAGAAACAAAACTGAAATGGTTCCAAATTAGAATATGCCACAGAATTTTGGTAACAAATAGTGTGCTGAAAAGTATGCAGATTGTTGATAGCGACAAATGTAATTTCTGTAATAGAGAAAAAGACTCAATTAATCATTACCTGTGGGAATGTGAGTTTACACACGCTTTCTGGGAAGACCTTGAAAGAGCTCTAAAAGTTAATTGTTCACACTGTGAAAGATTATCCCTTAATGTGGAGATTATATTATTTGGTACGGATGAGAAAACAAAAACCGATAATATGCTAGACCTGATAATTTTAATGGGAAAATATTTCATCTATAAATGTAGAATTAACAAAACAAAACCCAATGTAAACATGTTTTTGAAGGAGCTGAACAATAGATATAAAATGGAGAAATATATGTCCTTGATGGAGATGAATCATGCTACCTACCAAGAAAAATGGTCACCATATATTAAACTACTAGAGGATTAATGGTCATATTATGTACTATATATGTGTATATATATATGTATATATATATATATGTATATGTATATATATATACATGTGTATGTATGTATGTATGTGTGAATGTATGAATATGTATGTTCAAAATAAGCGCTGTACACTTTTTTTTGTTTACTATTTAAAGTCATCCGTGACCTTCGAACCTTGAGAAAATAATCGTAAATTAAAGTGTGTCTGTACAATTTAATTTCTTCGAATGCCGTACTTCGATGGAGTCGATGATTTAAGTAATACGTTTTATAACCCTGCATTATGTTTGTGTACATTATTCGTTATGTGTGCCCATTTAAAAAGATAAAAATTCTAGATTAGGGAAAAAACTCTACGGTAGCAAGATAGTCGTTACTGTATAATTATTTGAATAGTTGGCATTAGAGTTATAATTCAAATGACATGGAGATTTTTTTTTTTTTTTTTTTTTTTGGGGGGGGGGGGGGGGGGGTCGTGGAGGGGATTTTTTGTTGTTGTTTTCGTTTTATGTGATCTTTGTAACTGTTTGAAATGAAATAAAAGAGCTCTTTTCAAAAAAAAAAAAAAAAAAAAAAAGTAAACTCCTCCCCCTTCAAAAATAAGAACAAGTGAAATAAAACTTCAGAGTAACCTTCCAATAGGTGTGGATAGAATAACTTTTGTAATTAAAATAATGTCAATTTCTTCATCATTCAAAATGTCCCTTATGTTATCATACTTCAGAAAAAACTCCTTATTATTCATTCGGTAAAGTCATATTGTTTAGGCAAAGCTGTTTCAATATTTACGTCTGAATTACACGCAATAATGCAAGCTTTAGAATTCATTTGTGATCTACCTTATTCCACGTACAACATCTTACTATGTGTTGATTCAAAATCAGTTTTACAAACGCTCAAGCAAAACAGCTGCAACGGTCGTACCGATATTGTCTTTGAAATTAAGTATTTAATTCATCGTATTTCTACAAAAGGTATTGGTATTGACTTTTGCTGGGTGCCATCTCATTCTGGGCTCTTTTGGAATGAGGTTGCTGATAGAGCTGCTAAACGAGGAGCTTTCAATAACTCTGACACAGTTTCAAATGAGAAATTGGCATTATCAACAGATGAAATGAACTCCTTGTTGGAAAAATCCACTTGTACTAGTCCATCTGCTTCTAGATCTAAAGTCTTGACATATAGTATACCTATAATTAGTTTACTGTACAAAATACGACTAAACTCGTGGAAAGCTAAGTACGCAAAAGTTAATTGTATTTGCAATCTTAAACTATCAATTCACAAGGAGTGAGAAAATGTGACGGTACATACGTCCCTGCTGTGGAATCGAATGGTGTCGGAAGGGGTATTCCAAAACATCTACTTGCTGTCGAGAGCGTGTCGGTTGTATTCGTTAGATACGGATACCCATTTCGAATCCTACATCAACAAAACTATCAACTCGACCACCATCTGGACAGATTAAGTTTAAAGTCATTTTTTTAAATTTCCCATCCATTCATATTTATTTCCTATGAATGCATGCAGTTGTTGATTACCTATTTTCGTTTTTTTTTTTTTTTTGGTTTTTTTTAGTCAGCAGATCCTGTGCGAGTTGAGGGAGAAGTACCAGCCCTGTTGCTACTGCTCAACTGAGTGTAAGCATTTGAACCGAGCTTGCCCAGTTCTCCTGTCAAGCTTTCACATTAGTCGTACTCCGTCACGTGCCTGCCTTTACAACGTCTTTAACTGGCCCATGATGGCACTTCTCAAAAAAAAGGGAAAAAAAAAAAACGAAAAGAAAGGAAAAGAAAAAAGAGAAAAGCGAAGAAAAGCTTTTGTTTTCGTCAAACTACAGCACGCTTGGAAGTTGATAGCACGTTCATGTGGGCTAGAAAGTCTTGACACTCCATGAAACTATAATACCTCTCGTAGAAATATGAGGGGAAAAAAAGGTCGACGTTTATGTAAGCTAAAAAGTTTTAGTATTCCATGAAACTTTAACACGTCGTAGAAAGCTGTCAGCTCGCAACATGAACCTCTCGGCGTTTTAGAGGAAGTTTGTAACAAGTCCACCAGTAACGTGAACATATCCAGAATCTGTTTTTACTGCCAAGAAAGTAAAAGCTGACACGGACTGAGTCAGTTACTTGTCTTGAACTTATTGATCTTTTCGAACAATCCTGAATCCTCAGTAAGATCCACGTACACACTACGGATCCGCCCTCAAATTCAATGATTTGTTCCTGGACCAGATTCCCTCTCCTGACGAAGTTCGGTTAAAATGGGTTCCGTAGTTTTAGCGTATTCCTGCTAACGGAAAAAAACGCGCAAACGAATCAGCAGACATGGACGGATAGATCATCTTCAAGGCGGAAGCAACTAAGCTTTACTGGTAACATTCTTTAGTAAATGGACCGGTAGCCTTTTGTGATCAATGGAGCGGCAGGTACACCGGAACCGGTGTGGAATGTTCAATCAACGCAGCTTCAAACACACACATGCATACATCTAAGTATATGTGTCAACACGAACGCATTAAGCTACGCACGAAGGACTCGTAAGTCCGAAACACGAAACACAAATACAAAAGTAGGTGTCGCCTCAACTATTCAGGCATTATCAGACAAAATCGAGCGTGAAATGTTTACGATAAACACTGCTGGTATACTGCTCGTTTCGGAATATGTTGTAAATCAGAGAAAGTTTATTCTCAGAGGCTCACAGCGAAGAATAGAAATAAGCGTCTCTTCACAGCAGATGATATTTGACATCGAATTTTAAAAGGTACCGATAAAGTGAGGCTTGGGGTATACGGGTAAGGTGTGTGTGTGTTTTGTGTGTGTGTGTGTGTGTGTGTGTGTGTGTGTGTGTGTGTGTGTGTGTGTGTGTTGTATAATTAGAAGGATGTATTTTCATGCGTATATGTGTATTCTCGCCTAGTCATGTGAAAGTGTGTGCATGTGCGCGCGTGTGTTTGACCGCGAAAACGCGCGCGCGCGCGCGCGTGTGTGTGTGTGTGTGTGTGTGTGTGTGTATGTGGAGAGAGAGAGAGAGAGAGAGAGAGAGAGAGAGAGAGAGAGAGAGAGAGAGAGAGAGAGAGAGAGAGAGAAAGTGTCACGCATATGCGTCCAAAAGGAAATGTTTGTATGTTTTTTTTTTTTGTTTTTTTTGTTTGTTTTTTTTTACTCGTTTGAACTTGTGTTGCGATTCACGTTGAAGAAACAAAAATGGTTGTTGTTGATTCTGCCGCGATACAATTCTCCATGTGCCATGAAAATCTCTTCGCCCTGAATTATGGACTAGGTCAGGCCAGGCTGATAACGGACAGTGTTTACACAAGCCCAGTCTGCGGGAGCGAGTTACTACACAATTTCTGTCAACATCGTTTGTCTCTGAATTTTGTTTTTCTCGATAATATACTGATCATTTGACCTCACCCTGTTTGTTCATGACTGCAGGCGGAATACCTCCCGTGGAACACACATATGCACGCTCTCTCTCTCTCTCTCTCTCTCTCTCTCTCTCTCTCTCTCTCTCCGTGCGCGCACACACGCACGCACACACACACATACACACACATGCGCGCGCGCGCGCTCGCAAGTACATATGCAGAGAGAGAGAGAGAGAGAGACAGACAGACAGACAGACAGATAGACAGAGACAGACAGACAGAAAGACAGACAGACAGACAGACAGAGAGAGAGAGAGAGAGAGAGAGAGAGAACTGTTGCAAAACAGGTTCCGGGGGAAGCCCGGGGGAAGAGGCTCCAGAAGCACAGTGAATGAAAACACATGGTTCTCTATCTGCCACTCCCGTTCTCTCCCTCCCACAATATTCTCTCTCTCTCTCTCTCTCTCTCTCCTCTCTCTCTCTCTCTCTCTCTCTCTCTCTCTCTGTGTTTCTCACTCACCCATGCACTGCATTGAACACCTTTCAAGCAGTGGTCCCACAATCTATGCTTATATACAGGGGACACGCTGGTATCTGACACCCGATGTCTACAAGCTGTGTCTCCTGCCTACTTTATATCCCGTCAATGACACTTTATGTGGTCCGACTGAGGTCAACCATGACAGGACTGTCAGTAAGTTTACACTGCGGTAATCGAATGAAACAAATCCACACCAGTGTTCGCGGTAACAGGAACTGCAGCACCTACAGCAGTCGTAGCAGCTTTAGTAGCAATAAAAGCAGCAGCAGCAACAGCAGCGGCGGCGGCGGCGACGGCGGCAGCAACAGCAACAACAGCAAAAGCAGCAGCAGCAGCAGCAGTAGCAGCAGTAACAGAAGTAGTAGTAGTAGTAGTAGTAGTAGAAAGTAGTGACGATAATGACTGAGGTGATGATGATGATGATGATGATGATGTTGACGAGGAGAAGGAGGAGGAGGAGAAGGAGGAACAGAGGGAGAAGGAGGACGATGACGAAGATGACGGAAAGAGTAGGACAATGAACAGGAAGAAAAGAAAAACCTAGAAGAATAAAAACGTCCAGTAGTCGCTGAGGCAAAGACAAAAATAAAAGAATCAACACTTGAAAGGAATGTGGATTTTCTCCAACCGTGCAAAACACCTCCTTCTGCCTACTCATGAATGCTTACGTGCATTTACCACACGACTCTACATGGTCTGAGGGCACCCCCCCCCCCCCCCCCCCCCCCAGTCGACACTGAAGACAACTATAACAGCACCTCGAACATCAGCCTGGTCGAACGGAGACACATGGACAAAAGTAACAACAAACAAATGAACGATATGATTACTGAATTAATATACTGATGACTAAACGAATGAATGAATCTTTTTTAATGACAGTGAATAAGAGCGTTGGTCAGTTCTGTTGTTTAGCGCTGTTTTTTACTGTATATAAACATAATTCTTTCAGGAAAGTCTTGGGAGTTCAGAAAAACATTGTCGTAAAAGCTACAAACAGACTTTTGAATATTTAAACAAAAAGTACAGTAAAAAGTATAACATGTAAAAAGAAAAAAAAAAAAAGAATCATACAGCTGTTCACAAACAGACATAAATATTTACACAAAAAGTGCAGAAAGAAGTATAGTGAATCATACAGTTGTTCACAAATATGCAGAAAAAGGCACTTTTACGACAGACTTCAAGGCATACGTACATCTGCTTCAATAGCGTCACCGCCGTGCAATTCACCACCAACCCACCGCCGTCACTACCTCCTTGCTAGTACTGGTCTTTTCATGGACAGAAACTCGCCGGGGGGATAACCCGCTCCTCCACCTCCCTCCCGCTCCCTTTCCCGCTTTCCCTCCACCTCTCCCAACCCCCCGCCTCTACCTGTGTGTTGACATTTCCACAGAGTTCAGGGAACAACATTACTGGATGACGTCATGGGTCTTTTTTTTAATTTTTTATCTCAGCTGAAAAATATAAAATGAAGACGGAGACCTCGGTTTTCCATTTGTAAACAAACATAATGAAAACCCAAGTCCTTCAGAGGACGGAAAAGATTGTTTCGTCATCTAGAATAGTGGACAACAAAGAGAATAATAAGGGATTTTTTCATATAAGCAATGTCGATGTTGATAGTAAAACATTGACAAATGAAGAAATAGTGAGTGCTGATCCTGGTAAAACTAAAAGAAAGAAAATCAGAATTCTAAAAAAATACATGCACCTTTGAGGGAAGAATCCACCATATTTGAGTCATAACCAGACTTATCAAATTTTGACAATGTTTAAGTATTCGAGTTCGTTACAAAATCTTTGAACAAAGAGCGAAAAACAAACAAAAAAAGGCCCTAACAAGCCTTCTCCAGTCCTAGTGAGAAGTAAAAAATCGGTTTTAAGTCGAAATATTTCTTTCTGACGTGGACAGAAGCGACGACTCTGTCCAAAAGCGGGTGACCACACTGGCAGGACTACAGGACCCCCTCTTGGCTACGGTCAAGAGGGCAAAGCCATACCACATCATACGACACGACTCACTGGCAAAGACAGTCCTGCAAAGCACGCTGGAAGGAGGAAGACGCAGAGGCAGACAGGGATAGAGCTGGTGGGAGATCGTGTGGGAATGGACAAACCTCAGGCTGCCAGAATTCCTGCGAGAAGCAGAGGACAGAAGACGATGGGCGGAGTCGTCCCTTATGCCCCCTCCCCCCCCCCCCCCCCCGCAACTCTCCCCTCCCCCCTCCCCCCCAAGACCACTTAAGTCACGGGAATGAGATGAGATGAGATGATTAGAATGCGTACCTGATCCAATCAGTA
>JAMYXO010002963.1:20000-21728 GCA_033310375.1 Conus canariensis | reverse complement strand
TGTGGTCATTTCTCCAAGTCGTGGTTCATTGTGTTTCCCATTCGTTAGCGTACCGCTGTCTGAGAGTCTGCTTAGCTCTGGTCACGCTATGCTTAGGACGGTGGCCGTCAGTTAGGCAGAACAGAACGGTGAGGGATGGGTACATACATCTTCTGTCTCTCCTGGGTCTGTTCCTCGTTCTCTCTGTTTTTGGTTTTGTTTATATGTATCTCTTTAGCATAATGTTACGCCTCATTTTGTGCATAGATAGATCAGTTAGAGAACGCAGAAGAGAGGAAGAAATTCAAAGCGTGGGATGAACAGAGAGAAAGAAGGTGGGAAGAAAAGAGAACAAAAGAGAGAGAGAGAGAGAGAGAGAGAGAGAGAGAGACAGACAGACAGACAGACAAGACAGACAGACAGACAGAGACAGAGACAGAGAGACAGAGAGACAAAGAGAGAAGTCACGTGCCAGCTTGCAACAGGAAATCATTGGGAGGAATCGCCTGCCAATATTGAACAAGGAAGGAAATGTTCTTGTGTGCTTTGGCTATTTACGACCTGTCAGTTTAACAGCACGCTCTTTTTTCTGATGCAATAAACAAAAAACAAAACAAAACAACACACACATACACATGCACGCGCGCGCGCACGTACCTATGCACACAGACTCACAGACACACACGTACGCACGTACGCACGCACGCGCGCGCGCGCGCGCGCACACACACACACACACACACACACACACACACACACACACACACACACACACACACACACACACACTCACACACGAAACTTCACTGTGTCAGGAAAACCACCTGTTATGTGCGTGAGTACACAAGCGTAATACACTTTCACTACCTTCATAAAGATTTTCACATGCGCTGCATTAACCGTGAGATACTGGTAAATGGAACGGAAGCAACAGATTTCAATGTATTCTGCTTTGCATGTTTTCATAACATGTTGCTTTACTATCAGATCATCATCAAACAGAAAGCCAAGATTTTGAACTGTGTGAGAAAATTCAATGTCGGTGTTGTTTAGTGAACTGACTGTCGGAAGAGATGGAGCAAAGCTGACAGAAGTGGCGTTAGAAAATGTAATATCCCCTGTTCCATCATCATGGACTTTCAGTTTGTTCTGTTCCGATCACATTGTGACTTCCTTAAAGCATTATTGGAGTGTTTCAGCTGTTCTTTGTAGTTCTCAGATGATTCAGCGTGATGGAGTCGTGTATCGTCTGCAAAGATTTCGTGACGAACGAAGTCTCCCAATTAGACTAGTGAGGGGAGTTGTGTACATGGGGAACAGCACGGGACCCAGCGCGGAGCCCTTGGGAACAGTTTCTGCCGACTTTCGATCTTTAACTACAACATGCTATTTCAGATCAAGTAGGATCCAAACCAGTCCAAGGCAGCATCTTGAACAGCAAAAACATGTTGAAGACGGGAGAGTAGAATTTCATGAACTATCTATCAAGGGCTGCAGATAAGTCAAGTCCAACAGCAAAAGAACAGATATATAATATTTGTGTTATGAACTAGTACTGTTTCCTGTCTTCTCACACATTTACCAAAGAACAAACGCAACTTCTTTCATACGGACCCAAGTTCTGTCCCATTCCCACCACCTATAATGAAGAGCAGTTATTTGAAGACACCAAAGAGGGACTTCGCAAAATCCGTTTGAAAGAATATTGGTACGATGAAAACGCTCCAGCCCAAAAGCCACACAAATTGA
>JAMYXO010002963.1:0-2500 GCA_033310375.1 Conus canariensis | reverse complement strand
TTGGCCTAATGCGTAGGTCAGACATCTGCTGAGTCGTAGCCACGAGACCCTATTCTTCAATTCTCTCATCTTAGTTATCAATTCATTTATCCATCAGCTTAAAATCATGCACAGTGGGGACTTGAAACCTGTTCACCGGCGGAGCAAGACGCACCGAGCCAGCGCTCCGACTAAATGGAGTGAACTTGCTTCTGCCTTGAATTCACAACTAAGAAAAATGTGCCTTACATTGTATTTCGTTTAATTTTTTGTTTCTCTCATTCTCAAAGAAAGGAGACTTTATATCGACTTTTCAGAATGGACGGATACTTTGTGTAAAAAAAAAGGGGAAGAAAAAAAAAAAAAAGAAAAAAAGGAGAAAAAATGTGGTGTTTTCAGTGACGAGTGTTTTTGTGTGTGTGTGTGCCCTCCACCTTTCGCCAAATATTGGACGGTTTTTAAGGAACATCGATCTCCTGTGCGTTTAGTTATTTGCTTGTTTTCTCCCTCTCTTGTTCGTGGTCAATGCGAAAATGGCACCGAAGAAAACTCCGTCAAAACAAAAGAAACGCACCAACAGACCAAGCAGCAGTCCAGGCCACAGTGAAGAAGGCGCCTCCGACTCCTTTGTCAGTCCACAGGTAGGACAGGTTTCAGTGGAAGGAAATGTGAGCAGGGAACGATCAACTAGTAAGAGAAGAAGGATTCTGGAGCAACAACAACAGAAAATCACAAACTTTACAGACCGTCAAGAAAGCAAAAATCCAAGTGAAGGGGACCAAGGGGATATCATAGTAGAGAAAGGTGATTCGAACATAACACTCGCAACTATTCTGACTAGAATGGAAAAAGGGATGGATGACAGCAGGAAGCAAAACGACCGACTAAATCTTCAACTTGAAAAAATTTTATCTGAATTATTTGATGTGAAAAAAGAAAATGACCTCTTGAAGACGAAAATAGATTTACTCCAAAAAAGCTACACAGACCTGAATGACGATGTTAGCCGGCTCCAAAAAGAACTCAAGCAGGAAAAAGAACTGCGCAACTCGCTTGAACAATACAGTCGGAAAGAAAATGTGAAAGTTATTAATCTGCCAGGAGATTCAGGACGAGAGACAGCCGAGGAGACAGAAGAAAAAGTTGTAGATTTTTTAAAAAGAAAACTGGAACTGACATCGTTTCAACACAGCTACATCAGTGTTGCCCATCGAGTGGGCAAATACACCACCGGAAAAAACAGGCCTGTCATCGTACGTCTTGTAAACAGAAAAATAAAATCCGAAATTTTCAAAAAGAGGCGACTGCTAAAACAAAATAAGTGTAACATCTACGTAACGGAAGATTTGACCAAACTAAATGCACAGAGACTGTACGATATCAAACACCATCCAGCCGTCATGTCAGCTTGGTCATTCCAAGGAAAACTTTACTGTAAACTGATAGATCTCAAAATTATTCAATTGAAAATGGGGACACGAGCAAGATTGATAGAGTGCTCCTCGAGACCAACAGAACAGCTGACCGAAGCCAAGTTTCTTCCCAACGAACAACCGGTGGGGGGTTGATTGGACACCGCAGACAACGGGAGGACAACCGGGCGGACAGGGCCAGCAGAAGGAGCAGTCACACACCAGTCCAGTCCAGGCTGCAGGTCCACAGCCCCGACGGCGGCTACAGCAGACGGGTGACAAACGCCGCAGGGACAGGTCATCCGATGGATCGGGTGAGGCGTCATCCCCTCCAGGCCGTGCTCTGGGCAGTGTGCCAGAACAGCCCAGAGGTGATGGCAAAGATGGCCACGGGGACACAGCGTCGCCTGATCATCTGCTGCGAGAAGCCCGTCAAACTGCGGACTCCGTGCCAGAGACTTCTCCCGACGCTGTGTCCGAAGCAGCTACTTTGGAGACTGGTGATGAACCCATCAGTGGCATTGTGAGTGACGGTGTGGAGGTTTTCAACTCTCATCCTTCTTCCCCTCCTCCGTCCCAACAGTGACAGTACAATGACAGTGCAACAGGTTCAGTGGGCGAAAAAACAAAAGGATATCTTACAAGTAGGCCGATGCAGTGATTCCAAAGTATGTACACGTGCTCGCGATGTGTTTATGTGTGTGTGTGTGTGTGTGTGTGTGTGTGTGTGGTGTGTGTGTGTGTGTGTGCGTGTGTGTTTGTGTGTGTGTGTGTGTGTGTGTGTGTGTGTGTGTGTGTGTGTGTGTGTGTCTCTCTCTCTCTCTCTCTCTCTGTGTGTGTGTACATAAGGAGAGAGAGTGTGTGTGTGTTGTTTCTCTCTCTCTCTCTCTCTCTCTCTCTGTGTGTGTGTGTGTGTGTGTGTGTGTGTCTCTCTCTCTCTCTCTCTCTCTCTCTCTCTCGCTCTCTCTCTCTGTGTGTACATAAGGAGAGAGAGTGTGTGTGTGTGTGTTTCTCTCTCTCTCTCTCTGTGTGTGTGTGTGTGTGTGTGTGTGTGTGTGTGTGTGTGTGTGTGTGTGTGTGCTGAGGAGGGGGGGGGAGGCGGGGAGGGG
>JAMYXO010002962.1:0-21735 GCA_033310375.1 Conus canariensis | reverse complement strand
AAAAAAAAAAAAAAACCAACCCAAAAAAAAAAAAAAAAAAATAAAATAAAACACACACACACTAAAATGTCAATGCTTGATAAAGGGCATGGCTGCAGAGGGGGCAGCAAAATCCAAAAAACAAAAAAACAACAAAAGAACAAAAAAAAAACAAAAAAAAAAACCGCGGATGAACACTCTCAATGTTTAAATGGGTACCACACCCAAACCCAAAGGGCTCAAAATAGAGTAAATTTTTTCAGCCCCAGGGTAGCGCAAAAAATGTCACACCCAATATTCCTCTTTTTTTTTTGGCGGAGTTAACTTGGGCCCCAACAAAAAAAGGGTTAAAACAAAGTTTAGGGGGTATGAGCCTTGCTGAGACCAGAGGTCGAGCTATGTGAAAAAGAGGAATAATCGAGGGGGATAGGGGAGAAGGCCAATCATAGAACGTACGGGACAACAAACAACAAAGGGGACTCGCCGTGGAGCGGGAAAAAAGTGCCCCAGAAACCCAGAAGGCCTCAGAGAGGTCGTGCAAGGTGGCCCGGCAGGAACTCCTCTGTTGGCACCTCAGCGGTTGGAGGCCTCGAGCGGGGAAAAGGGGAACTTGTCGGGGCGAAGTTGGTCAACGGCCCTACTCTCAGGGGGAAGGTAAAAAGGAAAGGTGGAAGATGTGAGCGGGAGGTGCCCAAAAAGTGGGGAAAAACCAGCAGGACGGTGACAAAACAAAACTCTGAAACCCAATCATGCTTTGCATTTTGAAAGGGAGCTGTGTGGGGTGTCTTATGTGCTATGCTAGGAGAGGTAAGCCTGTCCCCCCCCTCCCCTTGCTAATTGTGTTTTAAAGGGGGAAGAATCCTAATTTGCTAAGTGTTGATTTTTCCCTTTTTTCCCTTTTCTAATAAATTCTACTATAAGCCCAAAACAAAACCCTTGGGTTACAAAGTAAGGGATGAAACAATAAAGGAAACAATTATGGGGGAATGATGTCCCAAATCAACCTCTCTAATTCTCTTTTCCCCTTTTTTGGAGGAGGATTACTGTTGACAAAAACGATTTCACAAAAAAGAACAAATGCGCAAGATGTGTATAATTTTGTTCACAAACTTAAGGTTGACCCGAAATACGTGGGGCAAAAGTTTACGCCCGTTTAATTCGCAAAATTCCGAAACAAAATTTCCCAAAAATTACAAAGCCCAAAAGTTTTCTAACCCCCCTCTCCTGTTATCAAAATTTATGTCATCAGCAAAACCATGCGCATAAACATAAATTGTAAAAAGATAATCCTACCTGAATCAAAAAATTAACATGAAATATTCAATCCCCAAACATTTTCATGCCACCCCCTTTCCCCCCACCCCACATATTTGCAGGAAAAAGGGAAAACAAAAAAACGGAAAAGGAGCGGGCGATGGAGGTTGACGGGGGAACGCGAGCGCCCGCCGAGAATTTAGGGGGGCCCCACAAACCCTATTGTGTGGGGGAAAAATTTGTCTTACTCTAAAAAAAAAAAAACCCCAGTTACAAAAAAAAACATGAAGAACGTGGGGGGATGATGGGGGGGACGGCCCGGGCGGCAAATCTAAGGGATAGAAGAGTAGGGAAACCCAACACAACACACCACACCCCCCCACCAAAAACAAACACCACAAAAAGAGAACTCGGGTTTGAAAAAGCAGGCTTCGCACTCGAAAAGAGGAACCCCCAAAGGGATAGAAGGAAAAAGTTAGTGAAATCACGAATAAACACTACGAGACCCCGATCCTTAGGAATGAAAAAGGGAAAATTTAAGGAGTATGGAAAAGGGATAGAACATATCCAAAAAGGCTAAGGAACTTAAAACCTTTAACCAAATTTTTCCCCCTTAATTTTCCCCTCCAACACATTCTAAACATACAAAAAATTGTAGTGGGTGTGTCGATTTGGGGCGTCGGCCCAGAAAGGTGATTAGAAAAATTTTTTCAGGTTTTTTTATTCTCACAGACAAACCTGGTTCTGCGAAGGAGTGGACACATGTCTTTTTTTGCAAATGATGTGCCCCTTGTGTGAAACCTTTCCCTTTAATTTGCCCAAACAGCAAATTATCAAAAAGAATACGGTATTTGGAGTTTGGGGTAATTGAACCTTCCAATTTACCTTACAGTTCTCCTGTTGTGTTTTTAAGCAAACCCGGGTGGTCTTCAGGTTTTTTGTTGATTATCAAAAAATTAATCAATAAAAAATTTTTGATGTAAACCCAATTTCCGATGTTGGGGTTCTTTGTTTTTGTCGGAGGGGCAGGTTGTTTTTGTAAAAATTGTTTTAATAAGGGGTACTGGCGACCCCCAGAAGGGACTGTGAAAAGGGAAAAGAGTTTTCAAACCCTTTTGGATTGTTCCAGTGGCCCAGGATGCCGTTCGGATACAAAACGTCCAGTAATTTGCAGCATGTGGGCCCCTCCATTTGCTTTGAATGAATGCTGTCAGTTTTTTTTTATGATATTTTTTGTACAGGTTCGGGTCTTTTATTGAGTCTTTACTTTTGTTTTCAGAAGTGAGGGGATTTGGACTATGCGAGCAAAAAAATACGAACAGGTTTAAACCTTAGAGTTTTGGGACTCACTCTTGTCGGCTGCATGATCCCCAGAGAAGTCAAAGGTTGACAGAACCCTTTCTCTTCAGGTCCCAAAAAAACAAAAAAAAGGTACGTGCATTTGGGTTGTTGCCTATACAGACGTTGTGTCCATTTTGATTGTTACTGCTCGCTGGTGACTGCAAAGGGTGACAAAAAAAAAGTATTTGGACCAAAGAGGTGTTGTCTTGAACATGTACAAAGAACGCTGAATACGTTTCACGTTTTGTTTACGTCATTGATGAGGTTTCTTTGCAAGATGCCGTTGAGGGTTGGGGTGTGCCTTCAAGACAAAGATGGACTTTTATCCGGGTTTAGTTGTGTAAGAAGTTTCCCTAGTAGCGGAAGTACTCCGATTGAAAAAGGGGGCCTGGCCATTTTTTGGGGGTTGCGAAAAATTCGCAAAATTTGACAGGGAGGGAATTATTGCAAACGGACATAGCCCTTGACCCTTCTGCAAACATCAGAAACAGGAATAGTCGTTTTTGCGATGGGGCCCCCCTGTGAGGAAATTCCCGGGTCCCTATTCAACCCCTTAAGTAGTCCACCTGTTGGCTGATTATTATCTAGGATACGATAATCATTTTGTTATTATTTTGGAATATTGTGAAGGAAAAAAAATGAAGGGGTTTTTACTTTAGAGTATGTGTCGTATGCAAATTTTTTTTTTAAATATTGGGTGCAAAAGAAGTTGTTGTTTTTTTTGTTGTTGTCATTTTATATCATGTGGTTTCTGTAGATTGAAATATTGCCTTAGTGTCATTTGTGTTTAGTTTTATTTTTAACTGTTTCCCGGATTGCTTGGAACCATTTGAACTATTTTGAGTGCAATTACAAACATTATTTTGATGCAGGTGCTTTTCATTTTTTTTCATTGTTTTTTTCAAAATTAATTTGATTCTGTGAGAAAAAAGTTTCAAGTGTAGGGCTAAATGGTTTTTTGGTGTGATCACAGTTGTGTGATTGGTTCCAATACAAAATGGATTTAACTATTTGATTTATTTTAGAAATTAAAATACTATTACTTTAAGCTTTGATGTGATTGAGAATGGATTGTTTTTGGCATGATGTGTTTTTTTTTTTTTGGTGTGTGTGTGTGTGTGTGGTGTGTGTGGGGTGTGTGTGTGTGTGTGTGTGTGTGTGTGTGTGGGGGGGGGCAGGGTTATTGTACCCCATCTATAAAGGCAAAGGGATCAAAAGACTGCAATAACAAGAGGGTAAACTTTGAGTTGGAGGAAATTATTAAGTCAAATTTTAAATAGCGATTCTTTTTTGTTGAAAAGAATGGACTTTTTCGAAAACCCCCGAGGTTTTAGACAATGCATTCAAAGCTTGACCAGTTTTTGTTTTAAAAATTGATTGAATGTTTGCAATAAAAATGGAAAATTATTGGTTTTTTTGATTACAAAAGGATTTTTTTCTATTTGGGGGCATGTTTTTGGCAAATGATGAGTCAAGGATATCTGGGAAAATATGCGTTGTAATAAAAGTATGATCATTAAATCGGCATTTTTCTAAAGGTCAAAAAACAGAGTTCTTTGGAAATTTTGGGGGTTTGTCAAAGGAGAAAAATTTCCCTTATTGTTTTCATTATTTGGGAAAGTCTAAAAGTTCTTATTGCAATAACGTTTACTTTAGTATGATTTTAAAGAAGAGTTGAAAAATTGAACGTTTATTAAATTGTTGTATTGTATATGTGATGATACAATTTTTTGGAAATTCTAAAAACGTTTGCAAAAAGAAATTAAAGCCCTTACTATATATTGCACGCAATGGCGTTAGAAGAAATCCAAAGAAAAAAAAAATAGTTGTTTTCAGGGTAAAAAATATATGCGTGAAATTTTTTTTTTGGGAATAAAAAAAATAGGGGGGGTTTTAAATTAAATAAAATATTGGATCGAGTTCAGCAGAAGGTTTTTTTAAAAGAAAAAATGTGTTATAATAGGTTAAAGGGCAATGTTTTCATTATTACAAACTGCAAGAAACAAAAAATTGCCATTGTTTTTGCATACAATTATTTTATTTTTGTTTCCCGTTTTGTTGTATGGTTGTGAAATTTGGGGTTATGAAAAAGTTGAATATTTGAAAAGTTAAGTTAGTTTTTTAAAGTATTTTTTTTGATTAAATAAAATACAATGATTCAAAGATTTATGGTGAAAAAGGAAATTTCCTTTATCTGTATTATTAAAGTGAGAAAGAAAAGGGTTTGGGTAACGTAGTTGTTCTGATTCTAAGAAGTATTCAAACAAGTTATAATCTTACTGATATATAAAAAGGAATTTTGTTTAATGGTTAGTTATGTTAAAAGCATTTTATTTAAAACTGGTTTTGATTGTTTTTTGGGAATCTCATTCATTCACAAAGAATAACTTATGTAAGTGTTTTTAAAAAGGAGTTGCAAAAAAATTATGCTCGTGATTGGCGCAGTTCTCTTGAAAAAAACCCAACAAGTGGGGATTCTATAAAAGTTTAAAGACTGTTTTTGGGAAAAAAGAACATTATATTTTCCCCCTTCCCCAAGGATATTTATGTTATATCTTTATTTAAATTTGATGTAGTAACCTTTAAATTGAAAATTTTAAAATTTTGGAAAAGAACCATAATTTTCCCCAGGGGAATTTGGCGTGTTTGTCGAAAACTGTGAAAAGGTGAAATTAGAGATGAATTTCATTCCCTCAGGGAAATGCCCAAAATTTTAAAATGAATTTCCCGTGAAAAATTATCCTAAAAAAATATCTAAAACGAAGTCTGTTTTCAATTTTTGTAATTTTTTTCCCAAAAAGGGAAAGGGACGCATTTGTTTAAAATATTGGAAGTTTCTAAAAATGGAAGATTGTTTAAGGGAAAACCCATTTACAGTTCCCCAAAATTCAAATTTGGAAAACTATGTTCACCCCTTTGTTTGAGTGAGTTTCGTATTTCTTTTTGTTACATTTGACCTCCATCCCCCAAAAAAGGGGTAAAAGGGAAAAAATTTTGAAATTAAAAATTGAATTGTGTGTGTGTGTGTGTGTGTGGTGTGTGTGTGTGTGTGTGTGTGTGTGTATGTGTGTGTGTGTGGGTTTTGGGGGGTGTGTGTGTGTGTGTGTGTGTTTTTTTGGGGGGGGATAATGCTTGTATTTTTTTCCTTTTTTTTGGGTTTGGGTTGAATTTTGTAAACTTTTTAACTTTGGCCCCCGGGATGGGAGGTGTTAGGGGAAAGGATGTGTAAAGTTGTCGGGTGCACATGTTGTTTGTGTTTTAGTTTAAAAGTCAGCGGAAATTGGGGTTTTGAGAAAAAAAAAAGATAAACGGGGGTTTGAGGGGCCCCTTTTGTTGGATAGGGGGCCCGGCTGAGAAATTTGCTGGGAGCGCTGCGCGCGTTTTTTTTAAAATTTGTAGAAATTTTAAAATTCACGTGCTTCTCGCCAGCCGGGGGGTCGCGGGTTGTTTGTTTAGGGCCGTTTAAAGGGGAAGTTTTGCAAGGTGTGCATCTTTGATTTATTTTTGTTTTTTAATTTTTAAATGGAGAGAAGGGGAAAATCTTTTGGGGAAAAAATTTGAAAAAAAACATTTTTTTTTCGAAAGAAAAGAAAAGAATAAAAACCAGTGGGGGTTCCCCTGTAACATTTTTTTAAATAAAAGAAGGGGGAAAAAGGGAAAGGAAAATTTACTTTTTAAAAGTAAAAAATTAAAAAAAAAAGGGTTTAAATGTTTAATTTATGTTAAATTTGGTCCCCTTAGTTATTCCCAGAACTGACAGGGTTTCCCAGTTGTTGACAGGTTCCCGGGTCTCAGGGCCGGGCCAGGGGTGGCCGTTTTTGGGAAGGTGGGGGAAAGATGCCGGCCCTGCCCCACCCGGGCCCGAGTGGGGGACCTCGCCCTGCAGTCCCTTTCCTCTCGGAGGAGGTTTTTATGGGGGTTGAAGAAGGGCCCCCCTTGGCGCATTCCCCTATGTTGAAAAAGAATTTTCCTTGGGCATTCCAATGTTATGAAAAAATGTCTTTGGCGAATTCCCCTATGTTGAAAAAAGGAATGTTTTTTGGGCATTCTCCTATGTTGAGAAGAAGGGACTGAGCACCCCCTTTGTGTAAAAACTCTATTTTACGACCTCCACTGTTGTGAATTGGTTTTTTATTGTTTTCCTGGGTTGGGTTTAAAAGGGCAAAATGTTTTTGGGCTTAGACCCGGTGATGATGGAAAATGACAAAAGACCCCATGTTTTTTAAACGTTGAAATTTAAAAGGGTAAACATTTACTGGTGTTCCCTCCTTAATGGAGAGGGGGTTTGTGTTTGTATTTTTCTGGGTTACCTCTTTTGGTGGAGAGGGGGGTGTGTTTGTGTTTATTTTGTGTTGCCCCCCCCATTGGGAGGGGGCCCTGGATAATTTAAATTTTGAAAATTTGGTATTTTAAAATTATATTTGTTCCCGTAGGGGGAAGGGGAAAGAAAAAAAAATTTTCGGTTTTGTGTATATATTTAACGCCCCTTTGGGGTAAAAGGGGGTGATTGGCGCGTTTGGGGAAAGTTTGTTTGGCGGTGGTGCGTGCGTGTGTGGTACGACTCCGGAAAATGACAGGTTTCCTTTTAAAACTCGATTGGGGTTTATCACTTTCCCTCCAGGAAAAGAAAGGGAAACGGAGAAAACGTTGGGGCCATCCTTTCGGACGCCTTTCCCTGCAGGGCTGTGGAAGACTTTGTGCCTCAAGAATTAATCTTTATTCCCACATGTGACCTACGTCAAAATGTGACCTGATGCCGCTCACCCCCCGGTTACGACGGGAGAATCCATCAACCAAAACCATCAGTTTTTGATCATTGGCTTTTCCGGGGGGAAAAATTTGGGGGTGGCGCCTTTTTCAAAGGAGCTGCAATGTATGGCGTGTTGTTTAAGTAAAAGGAAGAGGGGGAAGAAAGAAGGGGGGGGTGGGGTGGGGGAGGACACAGACGTGAAGCTGGGAAAGGGGAAGAAGGAGAGGCAGACGTCTTTCAAAGGGGGGAACCCCGATCCCCGATCCACCCGATCCCACGATCAGGCAGCACGCAGGGCCCAAAAGACAAACTGCTGAAATTAATCAGGAAAAAAAAAAAAAAAAGGTTTTGGGAAGGCCCCTGTCTTTTAATTTCCAAAGGCCTCTCTAAAAAAAATCCCCCAGGGAACTGTTCGGGGAAAGGGGGTGGGGGGGTTTAAAGCAAACCAAACACACACCAAAACCCCCACACACACACCCACAAAACACACACCAAAACAACCCCATACGCACGCGGGACGCACACCACATTTGGGTTTATTTCCCCCAAATTTTCTTGTGTGAAGGAGAGAGAGAGAGAAAAGGGGGAGAGAGGAGAATGCCCGGGCGCCCCTCCCCCTCTGTCAAAGCATCCTGAAGGGGGATGCTGGGGGAAATGTTGTTGCTATTCTTTTAGTATGCTTCGCCCAGCTTAAACCCCATTGTTGACGAAGGGCGGGCCCCGTTCTGCATGGCTCTCTAGGGTGGCCCGGGAAAGTGGGAGAGTGGGGGACAGGGAGGGGGGGGGATTAAGGGAAGGGGGGGGGGCTTTTAATTTGCAATGAAACAACAATTTTTTATTAACCAAATTTTTTAGTTTAAAACAAACCCGAATGGGGGGGTGGGGAAGGTAGGCGGGGGGGGGGGGGGGCCCCCCAGTGGGAAACTTGCAGTCTTAGGAGATACAAGTAAAGATTGTTCGCCAATTCTTAAAACTGACAATGCTTGGGGGTTTTTTTTTATATACTTTAAAAAAAATTAATTTTAAAAAAAAAGGGGGAGAAAAAGGGGTGAAAAGATGGGAAGAAAACAACAACCAAAAAACAAAAAAAAAACAAAACACGAAAAAACTGAAACCTTTTTTTTAAAAAAATGTTTTTTCAAAAAAAAAAATAAAAACCCAGCATTGTCAGTGGTTTTAAAAATTGTGCAGGGAAAAACTTTAAATTGTTTCTCCTAAGAGCTGCAAAACCTTTCCCCCCCTGGGCCCCCCTCCCTCCCCCGCCCTACCTTAACCCCCCCCCCACCCCTTTTTGTTGCTTTTTAACTAAAAAAAAGTGGGGTTTAAAGAAAATTGTTGATTCATTAGCAAATTAAAGGGCCCCCCCCCCCCTTTCCCTTTAAACCCCTCCCTCCCTGTCCCCCCTCTGCCACTTTTCCAGGGGATCCCCCTTTGAGAGCCCTGCAAAGTAACTTTGGCCGCCGCTTCGTTTTTTTAAAAAAAAATGCGGTAAGCTGTGCGAAGCATAAATACCCTGAATTGCAAAAAACAGTACCCAGCATGCCCCAGGATGCTTTGACAGAGGAGGAGCGGGCCCCGCATTTTTCCTTTTTCCCCTTTCTCCTTTTCTCTCTCTTTCAGCACAAGTTAAAATTTTTGGGATGATCCAATGTGTGTGTGGTGCGCGTGCGTATTGTGTGGTGTGTGTGTGTGGTGTGTGTGTGTGTGTGTGTGTGGTGTGGGTGTGTGTGTTGCGTTACCCCTCTCCTTCCTGAAATTCCCTAGGGGATTATTTTAGGGGCCGTTGGATCATATGCATGGCCTCCCAACCTTTTCTTTTTTTTTCCTGTTTAAATTACAGAGATTGCGTTTGGCCCTGCGGGTTTTGATCGTGGATGGGTGGTCGGGGATCTGTTCCCACCTTGATGACGTCTGCGTTCCCCTTCTTGTTTTTCCCCGTTCATGTCTGTGTCCCCCCCACCCCCGCCCCTTTCTTCCCCTCCTCTTCCCTTGACTTGACAACACCCCTACATTGCAGCTCCATTGTAAAGCCCCACCCCCAGTTTTCCCCGGAACCCAAGATAATACTGATGGATTTGTTGGGGGATTCTCCGTCGAAACCCGAGGGGGGAGCAGGCGAGGTCCTGTTGACGGGTTTCTCATGTGGGAAAAAAGATTAATTTTGAGGCACAAAGTTTTCCCACAGACGCTGCATGGAATGGCGTCCTGAAGGTGGACCACGTCTTCTATTCCCCCTTTTCCTGGATGGCAGTGATCAACATCGAGTTGTTAAAAGGGAACTGTCATGTTCCGGAGTCGTACAACAGCAGCCCACCCCAAAACAAATCCCAAAAAACGCGAATCACTCCTTTACCCAAGGCGCGTTAAATTATACACAACACCCAAAAATTTTTTTTTCTTCCCCCTCCCCCTACGGGAGAACAAAAATAATTAGTACATCAATTCTCAAATTAATTATCCGGCCTCCTCTCCCCAAAGGGGAGGCAACACAAAATAAACACAAAAAACCCCCCCTCTCCCCAAAGAGGTAACACCCGATAAAAACAAACCACCTCCTCTCATTAAGGAGGTAACACCCGGTAGTTTACCTCAATTGCAACGTTCATAAAACAATGGGATTATGTCACATCCCTCATCACCGTATTATATTCATATATCTAGCTTATAAAACCTCAAAAAACAGGAAAAAATAAAATCCAAAAATTACAACAGTGGAGGTCGTAAAGTAGGTTATTACCATGGGGAATGCGTCAGTAATTTTTATCACATGGAGAAAGCGCCAAAGAATTCTTCATAAACATAGGGAATGCCCAAAGACTTCTTCATCAAAAATGGAGAATGCCCCAAGGACATTCTTCATAAACATGGGAATGCCCCCAAGGACATTCTTCACCCCATAAACCCTCCCCCGAGAGGAAAGGTACGCAGGCGAGGCCCGCCACTGCCCCAGGTGGGGTCAGGTCGGCATCTCAACCACCTTAAAACACGGCCACCGTGGCCCGGGGAGACAGGAAACCCTGTCAAACACTCGGAAAATGTGCAGTTCTGCAATAACAAAGGGAGATCACTTCACATGAAGATTTTAAACCCGTAAACCTTTTTATAAGTTTTTACTTTATATAGTACTTTTCCTTTTTTTTCCCCATTCTTTATAAAGAAATGTTACAGGGGTAAAACCCCACTGGTTCTTATTCTTTCTTTTTTTTGAATACAAATGTTTTTCAATTTTCCCCAAAGATTTTTACTTTCTCAGTTAAACATTATGACAAAAATACCCAAGATGCATCAGCCTTGCATCGGTCTTCAATCCGTAATCAAAAAAACCATGCGATCCCCCCGGTGGCCCCTAGAACTGTTATAAAATTTTTTAGCTAAGTTAAATAACCGCGCAGCGTCCCCGCAGTACTCAGCGGGCCATATCCAAAAAAAGGCCGTGCAAACCCCGTGATCTTTTTTTCTCTCAATACCCCCAAAACCCCCGACGTTCAATCTTAAAACACAAAAACAACAGTGAAAAAGACAACTTCACACATTCTGTGACATAAACCTCCCCTCCCGGGGTCCAAAGGGAAAAAAGTTTTCAAAAATTTAACCAACCAAAAAAAAAAAAAAATAGACAAGCATTATCCCCCCAAAAAAACAACCACACACACACACACACACACACACAACCACACACCTTTTACACAAACCACAACCAACACCACACAACACACACACACACAATTCAATCAATTCAAATTTAATCCTTTGCCCCCGTTGGGGATGGTGGGGTACAAATGTAACAAAGAAATACCCAAACTCACCAGAACAATGTGTGACATAGTTGCCAAATGCGAATTTGGTGAAATGTAATGATCTCATTAAAATTTTTTCCCATTTTTTGAAATTTTTCTAATATTCAAAAAAATGGTCTTCCTTTTTTAAAAAAAAACAAAAGTTGAAAACAGACTTCGGTTTTAGATATTTTTTGGGTAAATTTTTCACGAAGTTCATTATATTTTGGACTTCCTTGCAATGAAATTCATCTCTAATTTCACCCATTTCACGTTACGACAAACGAATTTCTTGGAACATTATGGTGTTTTCCCCAAATTTTTCAATTTGCAATTTATGGTTACTAATCTAAATTTAAAAAAAAGATATAAAAAATTTTTTGGTAGGTAGAAATATAATGTTCTTTTCCAAAGACGTTTTACACTTTTATGATACACATTTTTGCTGTTTTAAGAGAACTGCGCAATCCGGCATAATTATTTTGCAACTCCTTTTTAACACATTTAAATAAGTTACTTTGTTTGTGAATGAATGAGATTCCCAAAAAACCAATCAAAAACAGTTTCAAATAAAATGCTTTTAACTAATAAGCCATGGGAACGAAAAAATTCTTTTGTATATAGTTTATGTAAGATTTTTAACTTTGTTTGAAAATTCTTTGAAAAAGGAACAACTACGTTGCCCGAACCTTTTCTTCTCACTTAATAGTACAGATAAAAGGGTAGTTCCGGTTTCACCATAAAAATTGAAGTATTGTTGTTTTATTTAAAACTAAATAAATACTTTAAAAAAACGTAACTGTAATTTTTTTAATATTAAAAATTTTCATAAAAACCCAAAATTTACAACCATACAACAACCCCAGGTATAATTGGAATAAAAAAAAATTTTATGAAACAATTGGCAATTTCTGTTTTTTTTGGTTTGTAATAATGAAAACATTGCCTTGAGAGCCCGATTTAAGCACTTTTTTTGCTTTGTAAAAAAACTGTTCTGTGAACTCGATGCCTAAGTATTTATTGAATTAAGAACTCTATTTTTTCATTCCCAAGAAAAAAATTTCACGATACTATTTCGACCATGAAAAACAATTTTTTGTTTTCTTTGGATTTACTTCTAAGCCCTTGCGTGAATATATATGTTTGGGGTTTTTTTTTTTAAATTCTTTTTGCAAAGCTGATTTAGAATTTGAATAAAATTGTATATCGCTATAAAATAACAAACAATTTAAAAAACTGTTCAAGTTTCAACTTGCTTAAAATCATATTCTAAAGTAGAAAGTTTGTCAAAAGGAACGTTGGGGGATTTCCCCAAAAAAGAAAACATAAGGGTAAAAGGGTTTTCTCCTTGACGAACTCCCCTTAAAACTGCCAAAGAACTCTGATTTTTGACCATTTAGAAAAATGCACGATTTTATTTGATCTTTACATATTGATTACAACGTGCAGTATTTTCCCAGTATGCCTTGACTCATCAGTTTGTGCCATAAAGCATGCCTCCAAATGAATCAAATGCCTTTCTGTAATCAATAAAAGCACAGTATAATTTTCCATTGTTGATTGCAAAAATGTCAATAAATGTTTTAAAGAACAAAGAATTTGGTCAAGCGTTGAATGCATGTGTCTAAAACCTGCTTGGTTTTCTGAAATAAGTCCATTCATTTAAAACCAAAATTTAAGTAAGTCTGCTTTTTAGAATTGACTTGAATAATTTGCCTACAAAAACTCAACAGTGTTATCCCTCTGTAGTTATTGCAGTCTTGTTGATCCCCTTTTTGCCTTTATAGAGGGGTACCAATTAACCCTGTCACCCACACACACACACACCACCACACACACACACCACACACACACACACACACACACCACACACTCAGAAAACAAACGACATCTTTGCCAGAGAAATAAGTCCGAGTTCTCAGGATCACATCATAGCATAAAGTAATAGTATTTTAAGTTTTCTCAATCAATCAAATAGTTGAAAGTCCATGTTGTATTGGAACCAATACAGCACAATCTGTGATCACACACATAAGCAACCATTTAGACCTACAGCGTTGAAAACATTTTCTCACATAAATCACAATTAATTTGAAATAACGACATGAGAAAAAATGAAAAGCAGCTGCATCAAAAAAAGGTTTGAATTGCACTCAAAATAGTTCAAATGGTTGCCAAAGCAATCCAGGTAAACATGTTAATAATAATTATTTAAGACACAAATGACACTAAGGCAGATATGTTTTTATGCTACGAATACCACATGATTTATATAAATGACAACAACAGAAAAAAACAACAACTTCATTTGGCACACCAGATCATGTGTAAAAAAAAAAATTTTCATACTGACACATACTTCAAGTAGCAAACCCTTCATGTATTCCATTCAGCAGATATGTCCGTAAATAATTTGACAGGTAAGGATTATCTAGTTATGCTCTAGATAATAGATCAGCCAACAGGTTGGACGTATTGGGGAATGGGTTGAATACGGATCCGGAATTCCTGCACAGAGAGGGCCCATCGCAAAAGACGACTATTCCTGGTTTTGATGTTTGCAGGAAGGTCAACGGTCTATGGTCCGTTTGCAGGATGAATTCTCTCCCTGTCAAATCTTGGGGAATTTTTTCGCAACCCCAAAGAATGGCCAGGCACTCTCTTTCAATCGTGGAGTACTTCCGCTGACTAGCGGAGAACTTCTTACTAGCATATAAACCCGGATGAAGAAGTCCATCTTTGTCTTAAAGGGAGCACAGCTCCCTACCTGCGAACTGGCATTGTGCAGAGGATGAAATCCTCTTTCAAGTGACGGTAGTAACAAAACGTGAAACGTTTTCAGCGTTCTTTGTACTTTGTTCAAGAGCAGACTGACACTCTTTGGCCCAAATGATCTGTTTATTTTTGTCACCTTTGGTCAGGTCACTCAGCGGGCAGTAACAGATGCAAAATTTGGACACATAACGTCTGTAGTGGGACAACAATCCCAAAATGGCACGTACCTGTTTTTTTGTTTTTCGGTACCTGAAGAGAAAGGATTTGTAAACCTTTGACTTCTCTGGCATCATGCAGCCGACAGAGATGTGATGTCCAGAAACTCTAAGGGGATTTGAAACCTGTTCGTATTTTTGATGGTCTCGCAGTCAGTCCAAAGTTCTCAGCTTGCTGAAAACAGAACGTAAAGACTAAAGTAATGAAGACCACGAACTCTGTGACAACGAATATCATAAAAAAAAACTGACAGCATTGCATTCATGCAAATGGAGGGCACGCATCATGCGTGCAAATGTAGCTGGAGCGTTTTTGTAGTCCGAACGGCCCCGGTCCACTGGAACAATCCAAAAGGAGTTTGAAAAGCAGTCTTTCCCTTGTCACAGTCCTTCATGGGGGTCTGCAGTACCCTTAGTTAAATCAATTGTTACAAAACAACCTGCCATCGACAAAATGACAAAGGAGACTCTCAACATCTGGAATTGGTTCAGCATCAAAGATTGTTAGTTGATTAATTTTTCGATAATCAACACAAACCTGCGAGCCATCCGGTTTGCTTACCAACACAACAGGAGAACTGTAAGGTGAATTGGAAGGTTCAATTACCCCAAACTCCAACATGACCTGTATCTCTTTTTGTATAATTTGCTGTTTGGCAAATGGTAAAGGATAAGGTTTCACACGAACGGGCACATCACTTGACAAAACAATGACATGTGGTTCCACTCCCTTCGCAGAACCAGGTTTGTCTGTGAGAAATCAGAAAAAATCCTGAAAGATAGTTTCTAAGTCACCTTTCTGAGCCGACGTCAAATCGACACAAATACATATTTGTATGTCTCCCCACGAACTGTGTCATGGACGGCTCAGCTTTTGAACTCTTTCTTGATAGTTCAACGGGGGGAAAACTAGAGTTCGTTTCTGTTAATGGTTTTTAGTTCCTTAGCACTTTTGGATATGTTCTTATTTTCCCATTACCCCTCATATTCCTTTTATTCCTAAGGATCAGGGTCTTGTAGGGGTTTTATCGTTGATTTCATAACTTTTTCCTTCTATCCCTTTGGGAGTTCCGTCTTTTCGAGTGCGAAGCCGTGCTTTTTGCAATCCGAGTTCTCTGTGTGTGTGTGTGTGTGTGTGTGTGTGTGTGTGTGGGGTGTGTGTGTTTTGTGTGTGTTTTGTTTCCCTACTCTTCTATTCTTAGGATGTGTGGGGCCGCCCCTGGCCGTCCTCCCTCATCATCCTCCGTTCTTCATGTTTTTTTTTGTAAATGGGTCGTTTTTTCTTTTTAGAGTAAGATCAAGTTTCCCTCCACACAAGTAGGGTTTGTGGGGCCACTAAAATTTTCGGGCGGCGCTCGCGTTCCCCCGTCAGCACTCTCCTCGCCCTGCTCCTTGTCTGTGTTGTGTTCCTGTTCGTCCGTGCAATATGTGGGGGTGGGGGAAGGGAAAGGGGTGCATGATATGTTTGGGTATTGAATATTACATGTTTAATTGTTTGATTCAGGGTAGGATTATAGTTTGCACAATTTTTATGTGTGTATGTCGCATGGTTTTGCTGATGAGCATAAATTTTGATAACAGTGGAGACGGGGGGTTAGCAAACTTTGTGCATTGTAGATGTTGTGAATTTTGATTCAGGAATTTTTGCTGAATTATGGAACTGGCGTAAACTTTCTGCCCACTGTGATTTCTGGTCAACCTTAGAGTTGTGTGAACAAATATTGATATCACATGCTTGCGCTTTTGTTCTTTTTTTGTGTATAGCGATTTGTCAACATGTAACCCTTTCCCTCCGGAAATAAGGGGGGAAAAGAGGAATTAAAAGAGGTTGAGTTTGGACTCATTCCCCCATAATTGTTTCCTTTTATTGGATTGCAGTCCCTTACTTTGTAAGCAGGGGTTTTTGGTTTTGGGCTTATAGTAGAATTTATTAGGAGAAAGGGGGAAAAAAGGAACAATCAACACTTAGCAAATTAGGATTTTCCCTGTAAATCAGCAAGTTAGCAAGGAGGGAGGGGGGTTGACAGTGCTTACCTCTCCTGCATAGTACATAAGACAACCCACACAGCTCATGTTCAGAAATGCAAAGCATGATTGGCTTGCGGGAGTTTTGTTTCGTCACCGTCCTGCGGGTTTGTTTCGTCCGACCTTTCGGACACCTGCCCGCTTCTACATCTTCCACCTTTCTTTCACCTTCCCGCCTGAGAGTGAGGGGCGTTGACCTAACTTCGGCCCAGATCAATGTGTCCCTGGGTGCCTGCTCGAGGCCTTGAAACCCGTGAGGTCGCCAACGGAGGAGAGTTCCTGCCGGGTCCACCTTGCAGCGAGCCTCGTCTGAGGGCCTTCAGTGGCATTGCTGGACATTTTTTTCTCCGCTCTCACGGCGAGTCATTTGTGGTTGTGTGTGTCTGTGATGTTGCTGGACGTGAGTGTGGCCTGTCTCCCTATCCCGTGCAGATGTGATTCCGTGACATTTCATTTAATAGCTCGACTCTCTGGTCTTACAGCTAAGGCTCAGTACCCCTCTGAGGCTTTGTTCAATCCCTTTTTCTGTTGGTGCCCAATGTGTAACCCCGCCGGGATGAAGAGGAAATATTGGCTGTGACATTTTGTAGCGCATCCCCTGGTGTGTGAGAACTAGAGAGTTTACTCTATTCATGAGCCTTGGGGTTTGGATGTGATGTACCCATTTAGACATTGAGATGTTCATCCCAGCGGTTTTTTGTTTGTTTGTTTGTTTGTTCTTTGTTGTTGTTGTTGTTTTTGCTGGATTCTGCTGCTCTCTGCGAGCCATGCCTTGATCATGCATTGACATTGGTTGAGTGTGTGTGTGTTGTGTGTAGGTCCTTTTGTTAGGATGTCGCTGTCTTATCTTCTTTGGGTTGAGTGGGTGGTAGCGTTTTAGGTTGGGTTTTAGAGAGGGGTGGTAATAGAGTGGGGGAAGTCCCCAAGGGATTTGGTGTGGTTTTGGGTTATACTTTCTTTTGGGGAGTGTGTTTTGCTTTTTGCCCGTGGGAGGTAGCTCAGTTTTCTCTATAGGCATATTTCCCGACTTTCATTTTCCTCCCTCTAACTTTTCCTTCTGTCTTTCTTTATTCTTCTGTATGGCCCCTTTCACAGAGTGTGATTGATTTTTGTTGGTGTTTGTCTATTTGTAATAAAGTGTTGTCTTGGTTGCTTCCTTTGCTCCCTTTTGTTTCTCCGTAAGTGTGTGGTGATTCGCGGATCCCCCCTGGCCCCACTCCTGAACCCCGTATTTTGACAAACTGTCAGAGTGGGTAATACAGATGAAGTGTCACAGTTAGTGTCGGACAGCAAAACCAACAGACGCAGTTTTTGTTCTTTTTTGTGTAAGCGAGTGTTGATTGTAAAGCGCTTAGAGCTTGGTCTCTAGCCCAGAATAGGCGCTATATAAGTATTCATTATTATTATTATTATTATTAACCCACCCGGGGGAGAAGCTGCACCCTGCCCGGGGCCGTTGGTGGGTGGTGTCCAGACGGGTCTGTTCGGATCCAGCAAACGCAAAACACCTTCCCCGCTTCACTACGCTACCATTCACAACCATAAATATTTTTGTTCGCGCAGAAAACGTGTGTTTAAGGTCTCCGTATGGAAGGCACCGCCATGTCCGCCCAACACCAGTGTCCCCGGATTTGCCCGCACCGGTCACTTGGACATGAACCACCACAGAGAGGGACGTGAAGATGATATTTTCTAACAAAATCTTCATGGCAATCACAGATCAGTAACCTCTTTAGATGGTGATCATTGATGATGATGATAAAGATGATGTAAACCCACAGAGCCCTCTTTGATCTGAGCCCTATGAAAAAAACTTTGTGTTTTTTTATAATCAACCCTGAGGTCAAGGGCCCGAGAGTTACATTTCCCCTTCAGGGTTGTCCCCGAAATTTTGGCCCCACTGTCAGACACTTTCCTTTCAAGTGAGACATTCCCCCTTTTGGGGTTCCGACTTTCCAGGGGCCCTACTTAACTTGGTAAGGGCCTGAAACTTTACCACAAATAAAGCTTTGGGGGAAAACCCCCCAAAACCGCCACAACCCCTCAGATTTTTGAAACGCAAAAACCCCCAGCACCAGAGGGCTTACAGTGAAGGCTGTCACTGTGGGTGGAAAATTTAGATGTAAAACCCCCATGTTATTTTTTTAAAAGTTTTCCTTGGAAAAACTGTGAAAAACCCATTTTTGGTTGCTTACTGGGGGTTAAAAAAACCCAAGTGTTTTCCCCCAATGTTAAAAACTTATGTTACCCCCTTTTTTTGAAAAATTTTTAATGCCCCATTATGACGGTTTTTTTTCTTCTTCTTCTTCTTTTTTTTTCTTCTTCTTTTCTTTTCTTCTTCTTTTTCATTATTTTCTCCCATATTTTTAAATTAAAAATTTAAATTTCTTTAAACATTTTTTTTTTCATGTTAATGATGATTTTTTGATAATTATTTTTATTATGAGGGAGGGTTTAATGCGATGATTATTATTCTTATTATTGTCGTTGTCGTTGTTCTTGTTTGATGATTTTTGATGATGATGAAAACAAGCGGGGATGACCCTGAAGGTTGCTGACAGGGCATGCATTACACAGGGATCCCTGCCCAAGGGCCCAACCCTTTTAATTGTCCGGTTTTTTGGGAATCCCGGGAAGGACAGGCCCATAAAGCCTTCGATGGAAAAAAATTGAGGGACTGTACTTCTCACAGTACTGTCCCCGTGGCCAGCATGATTCTTGTGATATAGTCTGGAGTGGGGAATCTTTCAGTAATGCAATCAGAAATACCCCGGGGGCAGATCAGGGGGGAAAAGGGTTTATAAGAAATTTGTCTTGTATCTGGGGGGCCGCGGGGCAGTGTGTGTGTGTGCGTGTGGGCGGGGGGAGGGGGGGGGAGATAAAATTATCTCAATTTAAATTTACTAGGGAATAAATGCATAACAGGAAAAATTAAGTATAAATTTTCCCCTGAATGTTTTTTCAAAACCATCTGCTTGAAATGGATCCATAAAGAGTTTTCTTAATGTGTTTACTGTTTTTATTGTTGTTTGACAATCTTTGGGTTTGGGGTACCCTGCACAAAGTTTTGCAAATGAGAAAGTTTACAAACGTTGTAGGGCACATCTTGGATGGTGTACCCGATCCTGGGACAAGGTCTGGGAATAGAATGTTTCCCTCTGTTGTAGAACATCTTGGATGGTGCACTCTGCCAAAAGGGCTGTAAAGAGAATTTTTTTCAGCGACCCTAAATTTAAAAACAAAGGGTGTTGTGTGGGCCTCAAAAAATTGTGGGAAACAGGTAACAAGGTGTTCCCTGGCCTTCAATAGGGGGTGGCCAGGTGGAATTCCGTCCCCAGAGGTACCTGCTCTAGAGCATCCCTTTTTTCCCCCAAAAGATGGACCCCTGCTCACCTTACCGCCCCAGGGCATCCCCTTTTCTCCAAGATGATTTGGGCCTCCTTTACCCCTTACCCCCCCCGGGGGCATCCCTTTTCTCCAAGATGCTTTGGGGTTTTCCTCACCTTTCACTGCCCCGGGGGGCAAACCCTTGGTTTTGAAGATGATGGGGCTTTTCCCCCCTTCACCCCCCTAGGGCCCTCCCTTTTTCCGATGATGGAAACTTCCCCCCTTCACCCCGCTCTAGGGACATCCCTTTGTCTCCAAGATGCATGGATCTTCACCCTTTACCCTGCTTGGGACATCCCCTTTTCTCCCCGATGCATGGGTCTTCACCTTCACCCTGCTCTGTGGCAAGGGGGTCGGGTTTTCCCAAGGGAGTGTGGCATTAAAAATCCTTAGCATTAAGTTTTCGTTCAGCTACATACTTTTCCCCTTTTACCGTTTTCCCAAAACCCTTTGCCGCCATTTCTCTTCTATGGCATTTTATTTAGCGGTGCGCGTTCGGGCCCCGTCCAGGGTCCTGTGAATGATGTGCCGGGCGTATCCCGTAGTTGTTTCCGGGTTTAGTTTGGGTTTTCCTCTTCCCTCTTCCCCCCCAAGGGTGTCCATCGAAGTACATCGTTTGCCCCGATGTGATTTGGAGGAAACTTAGGGTGCTGTTTGACTACTTCGAGCTGTTTTTGTAGGGAAAATAGAGGATACTGAGGGTTTTTACTTTATAAACCTTGAAAAATTCCCCCCTGATAATGGGAAGGGGTCCATTTTAACGACTCTCTGTACGGGAACTGGAGTGGGAAGCAGTGAGCTTGGTTTTTTTTTTTCTTTTTGGGGGGGGGAGCTTCAGGAATCCCGTTTGACAATGTTTCAATGGGGTGATTGGGACTTAGGAGTCAAAATAATGGGCTTGGGGTTTTTAGTGAACAATTCTTTTCCAAATTTAGATTGTGCTGACTTATTTTTAAAACCCTTTGGTTTAAACCCATTCCAAATTTTTCAGTTTACGATAGAGCCACTGTATGTTTTAAACACCCCTATGGTTTGGGCCCAAATTTCCCTAGTTCGTTTAACCCACCCGATTTAAGGGGGTTTAAATTTCCATGTTGTTTTTCCTATTCCATAGTTTTAGTTTACCCCTTTGATTCCACTTTCGCGTTTAAAAAATCCCCTTGGTTTTTTTCTATTTTCCCTTGTTCCCCTTTTTCCCATAGATTTACTATGTGTTTAAAAACCACTATGGGGGGAAAAAAAATTTGATTTGTTCAGTTTCCGTAGTTTACTATGTTTCTTCGCTGGGCTTGACGGGGTTGTGGAAAATTTTTTGACCACGTCGATGTCATTATGTGGCATTAACATTGTGATGGTTGGGGCATGACATCATACGGTGTGTCGCAGGCATGAATATCTATGTTAGGGGCCCGAACACTGACCCTTGCATTGCCTTTGGGGGGATGGTTGATTAGACATTTTTTAGGTTCAAATGACTCCATTTTTCTGTTCCATGGCATGTACCCATTTATTTTATAAAGTTGGGGTTTTTTTTCCCTGATAAGTGTTTTATTTTCTGGCGAAACCAAAATTAGTAAGGGTTTTTTTAAACGGTAGAATGGGTTTAGGTAGGGTTTAAATTTAATGGCCCTTTTGGGAATTTAAGAAAAAAATTTACCCGGGATGTGTTTTTATTTAGTTCTGGGAATAACTTTTAGATACAACCCCCAGGGAAACATACATTCAGATACAAAAAAGTAATCAAAAAACCAAAACCAAACAAAAAAAAATTTAAATTTTGGGAACGTAAGTAAAGTTTCCCCCCCATCCACAAGACAAGTCCGTTCATTATAAATTTGATTATATTGATCACATATTTGAAAAAAAAATATTTTTCCAAAAATTATTTGTTTTAAAACCATTTTTTGGCCCCCTACCATATTTTTTAACAGGTTCGAATTTCCCCTGCATTTTTTAAACCCAAAAAAGTCGGCTATTGAGTAGTCAGAACCCTTACCCTTGGGGGTTTTGGATTGAAAATCTCCTTTTAAAATAAGAGGTAGTTCGCCCCTAAACTTCAAAAAGAAAACCCGCGATAAAATTAAACAAAAAAAAAATAAACCATTTCCCAAATTTTAGTTTCAGCATAAAAAACACTATTTGAAAGGGGGGATTTTTTCCAAAAACCCAAACTAAAAACAGTTTAGAAGAAAAATCCGGGTTTGTATTTTTGATTTCTTTAGAAAAAAAGTTT
>JAMYXO010002961.1:10000-21737 GCA_033310375.1 Conus canariensis | reverse complement strand
CCACTTTTGGGACCTGATCATAATACCCTCTCAGAAAACAGGAAGTGCCCGTATTTGCGATACAGCCGTCGTCATCTTCCAGAACCAATAAAGGCGGGCGGGACTTTTGGGAGCTAGACACGCAGAGCGCTTGCAGAAGGGGAACCCCATCCAGGGGGGGTGGGGGATTTGGGGTAACAAGCCAGACCGCGCACAAAAAAATTCCATGCAGATTGGGTTTTCACAGCAGCTCTGGCCACGATCCTATCACAGAAGCTGATGTACGCCCGGAGTTTAATGAGGGGTCGAAAAATTCATTGAAACGTCGTCATCCCGGGAGGAGGTCCGTGTTGATAGGGGTGAGCAAGCACGAGAACCCTCACCAGACATGGTACCTTCTCAAGGCACTCGGGGCAGGTGTCATAATAGACTTGCCCCCTCACCCACTGTATAGTCATTGGCTACAAATAAATTGGAAAGAAACCTAAGATGACATGCAAACATTGTAAAATATGAACACATGCAAAAGACATTGAGCGCACGGATTAAATTGGAACTGCAGGGGGAAAAAGTGTAAAGTGGTTTGTCTAAAGCTTTTCCGTGGGAACGGTCATGAGCAAAATTTTTTTTCCTATAACAAGTTTTTCTGACAATAAAAATAGACTACTCCCCCCTTTCGTTGAATACGGACACGTATGATACCAACTCGTAAATTGGTTTGCGCTACGCGACCAAACAGATCTCACGGACAACAAAAAGGAATACTATTAGTGGACAACCAGAGGGCGCACACCCCTATTGATATTTCCGACATATGCACACTATCTCGGATATTCGTTGCATGCGCATTACTTATTGGCACACTACCCACCAATAACTGTGATGTGCGCACATTACCATTAACTTTGTGATGTATGTCATTTCCAACTGACAATGCTGATTTATGCACATAACCTATTAAACATTCTGATGCTCTACTCAGTTAACAATCTGATTACCACATTATTACGACAATTCGATTTATATATTGACAATTATCATAATGAACAACTGGCAATTATGACGTATGTTTAACTGGCAATTATGACGTAGTTTACTATCTTTTAGAATTCTGATGTATGCGTAAATCTACTGATAACTTTAATGTATGCACATCCCTACGACAATTCTATGTAGTTTTATATGTATCGACAATCTGACACATGCACTTTATCTATGACATATCATTCTTTGACAATTCTGATGTCTGTATACTATCTATTGTTTATTAATTGCTCTTGTCTGCACATAATCGTTTGACAATTCCGATGCGGCACATTACCTTCCGTAAAGCATATTTGGTACACTACCTTATAAAGTAGCTTACAGGTAAATGTTAATTTTGTAGACCACCGGATTCACGGGTTACAGCAAATTTAAAACGTTGTGGACTTGATTCACTGTCTACAAGGGAAATGTTCACATTTGGGAAACTATTCGGTTCACTAGTTTACAGGGGTAAGTTGGATTTTGCAGCTACGTCTGATTCAGTTGTAATAGACGCATTGCGTTAAATCATGTCCCCTCCCTTTGGGACCTTTCGTGAGGCACTCAGGAACTCAGGTCTGATACTGATGTTGAAATGACCCCAAAAACGTGGCATCCCCCTGACACCATAGTATTATCGATAACTCTGCACTACCCGTGCAGAGAATCTTGGGGCGGCCTTCACTTAGGAATCTGTGTTCTTTTTCAGTCAAAGACTTTTTTTTTCAGATCAATTCGTATTCACTCCCACTTACTCAAATTCAGCCTGTCACATTTTCTCGCTTTTCAGCACAGTCATTGTAAAGGGCCAAAATAGGGTTTTACCCGTGTAAAACAATGGCAGCAACCAAAATAATAAATGAATAAATGAATAAAATGATATAATATAAAAATGAAAAAGAAAATGAAAGAAAAGAAGCGAAAAAAAACAAGTTACAGTCCTCTCAAGAAAAAAAAAAAAAACACCCAACAACAGCACACACACACACACACACACACACACACACACACACCACACACACACACACACGTGTTTACATATATGACAGATAAGATATAAATTATGTATTTAAAAGACACCACATAATAAATGGGTCATGAACATCCGTAAGCGTTTAACCACAGCGTCCTCACTGTACAAGCTATTCACTTAATTTTTACACCCAATGCAAAATAAAGTAAAAACACAAACGAACAAAGACAAAAAAATCCCGAAAATATGCTATTGCCCCCCCCCCACCCCCCCCAAAAAAAAAAAAATTAAAAACTGTGTAGCTTAGACACTGCAGAAAAAAACCCAGCTAGTATCCTCTCCATTGCGTACAATCTCAGATATCAGGTGACATCATATGCTGCATACTAGAAACTGTAACTAGGCAAATTAAGGTTAAAAAAATCACTTTCAAGGTTTAGGACCGTAGACGGGAAAACATCACACAACAAACAAACGTGGGATAATTTAGCGGGCCAAAAATCGGCAGGACAGGGAAGTTGCTAGACCAGACTGTCCAAAAGGTGGGGAAATAATTCATATGGAACCCCCTCCTCTCCATCCCTCCCCCCCCTTCCCCGGAAATCCCAACGGAGAGATGGGATGGATATGACTCGTTCATTGCGCACCACGTCATGGCAGAAAGCAAAAAACACAGCAGATGTGTCGGACTTGAGCTGACCTGCACGACACAGAGGTCTGGAGAGCAGCTCGGGACATCATGAATGGGACAAGACGCCGAGCATTTGACACAGGATCTGCAGGAATCTAACAGGACATCACATGAGGACAAGATACGGACAGCTTCCGTGTGATACAGGAATCTACAGGAGCCTAACAGATCTCAAGTGAGCGACCACACACAACAGCTTCCGTGTGATACAGGAATCTACAAGGAACCTAACAGCACATGTGAGGGCAAATACAGGACAGCTTCGTGTGATACAGAAATCTACAGGAAACCTAACAGGACATGTGAGGGACAAAATACAGGACAGCTTAAGTGTGATACAGAAATCTGCAGGGAACCTAACAGGACATTAGGGACAAAATACAGGACAGCTTAAGTGTAATACAGGAATCTGCAGGAACCTAACAGGACATGTGAGGGCAAGATACAGGACAGCTTCGTGTGATACAGAAATCTACAGGAAACCTAACAGAACATCTTACGCGAAACAGAATCTACAGGGAACCTAACAGGACCTCATGTGTGGAGACAACACTCTGGCAGCATCAATCCAGAAAGGCACCATAACCCGTGTAATGAAAAACATAGAATTCGCCGCGCAGTTCGGCGAACTCAATAAGGAAGCAACCAATGCAGTGATTGTTACATTATGAAGCTTCATGACCCGAGCTCAGACTGACAAGACACCCCTGGTACAACCCTCACTGTAAGAGAGATTTTGAAATTTTCCAACAGCTATAGGACAAATTGGCCAGATGGTATAACAGACTGAAAGACCACAGTTTTAAAATATAAAAGAATGAAAAAAAACCCCACAAAAAAACCCACAACCAACCAACCAACCAAACGAACAAAAAACAGATTTTAAGAACAACATTTTCTCCCACAATTTTGATCTACAAGGCCGACGTACATATGAATACCCTCACTCCTTCTTGACATTGCAGATATGGTTAAAACATATGTATACAGTCATAATTATCAAACCAGCAAAAAACAACAACAACAAAAAAAAACATAACTAACGTTTTGTCATACATGATAAACAAACAAACAAACAACAACAACAAAAAAACCATCAACATTTATTGTGACCGAAAACTGAAGTCGTGTCGCCTCATATCCAAGGTTCCAGAACGTGTGCTCCACTCCCGGCCAAAATCGCGCGCAGGTGCAGCGCGAAAAGGCCTAGGACTGAACAGACTACTCCATGCGCTTCGTTCCCTTGAAACGACCTGCGTGACTATGTCACGGGCTGCATACAGGTTGTCACACAACACAGCTCAATCCTGTCCCCTTTTGCTGGCTCCTCCCACACAAGTTTGTCAAGAGTCCACAGTTGCTTGTTCGCGACTTGAGTAAACGTTTCGTTGTGTGTGTGTGTGTGGTGTGTGTGTGTGTGTGTTGTGTTGTGTGTGTGTGTGTTTGTGTGTGTGTGTGTTAGCAAACATCCCTTCCCCTCCCGCCCCAATACCTTCCTTTCTGATATCATCTCCCTCTTCCAGATATGCTTCTCTCCACCACCCTCCCCCCCCCACCCCCCCCCTCCCCACCCAGCGACTATCTTTGTACTCCGCACGGTGATAGTCTCTTCCTGTGTGCCCTTTCTTCCTTCTCTGCTCCCTTCGCCTTTCTGTGTGCCCTCCTCCTCGCTGTACTCTTCCTGTGTGCCCTCCTCCTCGCTGTACTCTTCCTGTGTGCCCTTCCTCCTTCCTGTGCTCTTCCTGTGTGCCCTTCCTCCTTCCTGTGCTCTTCCTGTGTGCCCTTCCTCCTTCCTGTATTCCATTTCCCTTCCTGTGTGCCCTTCCTCCTTCCTGTATTCCATTTCCCGTTCCTGTGTGCCCTTCCTCCTTCCTGTGCTCCATTTCCCTTCCTGTGTGGTCTTCCTCTTTCCTGTATTCCATTTCCCTTCCTGTGTGCCCTCCTCCTACCTGTATTCCATTTCCCTTCCTGTGTGGTCTTCCTCCTTCTGTATTCCATTTCCCTTCCTGTGTGCCCTCCTCCTTCCTGTATTCCATTTCCCTTCCTGTGTGCCCTCCTCCTTCCTGTATTCCTTTCCCTTCCTGTGTGTCTTCCTCCTTCCTGTATTCCATTTCCCTTCCTGTGTGCCCTCCTCCTACCTGTATTCCATTTCCCTTCCTGTGTGGGCTTCCTCCTTCCTGTATTCCATTTCCCTTCCTGTGTGGGCTTTCTCCTTCCTGTGCTCCATTTCCCTTCCTGTGTGGTCTTCCTCCTTCCTGTATTCCATTTCCCTTCCTGTGGGTCTTTCTCCTTCCTGTGCTCCATTTCCCTTCCTGTGTGGTCTTTCTCCTTCCTGTATTCCATTTCCCTTCCTGTGTGGTCTTCCTCCTTCCTGTATTCCATTTCCCTCCTGTGTGCCCTTCCTCCTTCCTTTGCTCCATTTCCCTTCCTGTCGCCCTCCTCCTTCCTCTATTCCATTTCCCTTCCTGTGTGCCCTCCTCCTTCCTGTATTCCATTTCCCTTCCTGTGTGCCCTTCCTCCTTCCTGTGCTCCATTTCCCTTCCTGTGTGCCCTTCCTCCTTCCTGTATTCCATTTCCCTTCCTGTGTGCCCTTCCTCCTTCCTGTATTCCATTTCCCTTCCTGTGTGCCCTTCCTCCTTCCTGTGCTCCATTTCCCTTCCTGTGTGCCCTTCCTCCTTCCTGTATTCCATTTCCCTTCCTGTGTGCCCTTCCTCCTTCCTTTGCTCCATTTCCCTTCCTGTGCGCCCTCCTCCTTCCTCTATTCCATTTCCCTTCCTGTGTGCCCTCCTCCTTCCTGTATTCCATTTCCCTTCCAGTGTGGTCTTTCTCCTTCCTGTGCTCCATTTCCCTTCCTGTGTGCCCTCCTCCTTCCTGTGCTCCATTTCCCTTCCTGTGTGCCCTCCTCCTTCCTGTATTCCATTTCCCTTCCTGTGTGCCCTCCTCCTTCCTGTATTCCATTTCCCTTCCTGTGTGCCCTCCTCCTTCCTGTATTCCATTTCCCTTCCTGTGTGCCCTTCCACCTTCCTGTATTCCATTTCCCTTCCTGTGTGCCCTTCCTCCTTCCTTTGCTCTGTTTCCCTTCCTGTGTGCCCTTCCTCCTTCCTTTGCTCTGTTTCCCTTCCTGTGTGCCCTTCCTCCTTCCTGTGTTCTGTTTCCCTTCCTGTGTGCCCTTCCTCCTTCCTTTGCTCTGTTTCCCTTCCTGTGTGCCCTTCCTCCTTCCTTTGCTCTGTTTCCCTTCCTGTGTGCCCTTCCTCCTTCCTGTGTTCTGTTTCCCTTCCTGTGTGCCCTTCCTCCTTCCTTTGCTCTGTTTCCCTTCCTGTGTGCCCTTCCTCCTTCCTTTGCTCTGTTTCCCTTCCTGTGTGCCCTTCCTCCTTCCTGTATTCCATTTCCCTTCCTGTGTGCCCTTCCACCTTCCTGTATTCCATTTCCCTTCCTGTGTGCCCTCCTCCTTCCTGTATTCCATTTCCCTTCCTGTGTGCCCTTCCACCTTCCTGTATTCCATTTCCCTTCCTGTGTGCCCTTCCTCCTTCCTGTATTCCATTTCCCTTCCTGTGTGCCCTTCCACCTTCCTGTGCTCCATTTCCCTTCCTGTGTGCCCTCCCCCTTCCTGTATTCCATTTCCCTTCCTGTGTGCCCTCCTCCTTCCTGTATTCCATTTCCCTTCCTGTGTGCCCTTCCTCCTTCCTGTATTCCATTTCCCTTCCTGTGTGCCCTTCCTCCTTCCTGTATTCCATTTCCCTTCCTGTGTGCCCTCCTCCTTCCTGTATTCCATTTCCCTTCCTGTGTGCCCTTCCTCCTTCCTGTATTCCATTTCCCTTCCTGTGTGCCCTTCCTCCTTCCTGTATTCCATTTCCCTTCCTGTGTGCCCTTCCACCTTCCTGTATTCCATTTCCCTTCCTGTGTGCCCTTCCTCCTTCCTGTATTCCATTTCCCTTCCTGTGTGCCCTTCCTCCTTCCTGTATTCCATTTCCCTTCCTGTGTGCCCTTCCACCTTCCTGTATTCCATTTCCCTTCCTGTGTGCCCTTCCACCTTCCTGTGCTCCATTTCCCTTCCTGTGTGCCCTTCCACCTTCCTGTATTCCATTTCCCTTCCTGTGTGCCCTTCCACCTTCCTGTGCTCCATTTCCCTTCCTGTGTGCCCTTCCACCTTCCTGTATTCCATTTCCCTTCCTGTGTGCCCTTCCACCTTCCTGTGCTCCATTTCCCTTCCTGTGTGCCCTTCCACCTTCCTGTATTCCATTTCCCTTCCTGTGTGCCCTTCCACCTTCCTGTGCTCCATTTCCCTTCCTGTGTGCCCTTCCACCTTCCTGTATTCCATTTCCCTTCCTGTGTGCCCTTCCACCTTCCTGTGCTCCATTTCCCTTCCTGTGTGCCCTCCTCCTTCCTGTATTCCATTTCCCTTCCTGTGTGCCCTTCCTCCTTCCTGTATTCCATTTCCCTTCCTGTGTGCCCTTCCTCCTTCCTGTATTCCATTTCCCTTCCTGTGTGCCCTCCTCCTTCCTGTATTCCATTTCCCTTCCTGTGTGCCCTTCCTCCTTCCTGTATTCCATTTCCCTTCCTGTGTGCCCTTCCACCTTCCTGTATTCCATTTCCCTTCCTGTGTGCCCTTCCTCCTTCCTGTGCTCCATTTGCAGTACTGTGTGCTATTTTTTTTCCTGTGTTCCCTTACCCTTCCTTTGTACGCCTTGAACTTTCTGTGTTTCGTTTCCCATGCCCCCTTTACCTTCCTCAGTCCTATTCTCTTCTCTTCTTGTATTCCCTTCCTTTATCCCACTTCACTTCCCGTGTTTCATTTCCCATGTCCCCTTTCTCTTCCTAATTCCCCCTTTTCCTTCCGCAGTTCCAATCTCTTCATGAGTCCCCATTCTCTTCCTGTGCACATTTTCCCCTCTGTCTGTTTGCTTCCAGGTAAAACGCTTGACATCCAAAATTAAGATTGTCACTTTTTCAGACTACACAAACGCACGCACGCACGCATGCACACACACGCGCGCGTGCACACACACACACACACACACACACACACACACACACACACACACACACACACAACACTCCACAACACTCGCACGCACGCACGCACCACGCACGCACATCACACACACACACACCACACACACACACACACACACACACACACACACACACACACACACATACACCGAGTATAAAAAGTGGTAGTTTAAAAAATTCGTATCTTAAACACGTTCATGTTTTTCTTTTCACTATGCTTGTGACTTACAGCATTTTGAACTGTCAAGGCGAAAAAAAACATTAGTTGGGAGTCTTTGGTTAAAGAGTTTATATGGATCATCATAATATAGGCTTCACACAATCTTTGAAAACCAAATATGACTGAGTTATGTTATGACTGGGTCTAACACGCACACAAACACACACAACAGATTACAGCAGACCCCGTTAGCTCAAGCGAAGACTTGATTTATGACTGGGTCTGACTTAAAATTGATAGCAACAGACTCCATGAATACATCAGCTCAACTGAAGACTGATAATGAATGGCTTGTACAAAACACCTTACAATGGACCCACAAATAAGACATCAGCTCAAAAATCATAGGCGTGGTTTTCAACACCCCCCCTCCCCCCCCCCCCCCCCAAACATCCGTCTCCACCATTCTGAACACTGTACAGTTAAGCCATGCTTACAATCTTCAACAATACTGTTCATACAAACAAAGAAAAACATCTTATACACACGGTCATAATCCACACTGTACATGTATATACTTTTTTTTGGGTAGCTGTAATATTGCTTCAGGCAGGTCTCATACTTTCGTGCACAGTCTACGTCAGTACACAATTTGGCCATTCACGCTGAGCAAAAGTTGAAGATCACCACAACTAGCGAGTCTCATACGCCAAGCTGGGTGTAAAGGCTCGGCCGAGGATGGCGTGGTCAGACAGTGGTGGGCGTGGAACATTTCCAGAACGGCAGCATGGTCTGCCCCGGCTTGACACGCCCAGAGTCCGGCAGTCAGTGATAGATGGAGAACGTGGACACAAAGCACAAATCATATATCCTCAGTGGTGCAACATACCCCCCCCCCCCCCCCCCACGTTGTATCTTGTCGTTACTGGTGTGTTAAGCATACAGTCAGCTGTCAGGCAGGTCCACGTTCTGTGAGGGAAGTGGGGTGTGAGCGAATCGGTGTCAGTCTTTATAGCATCATAACATGGAGACACAGGTACCTACAGACGACCAGGCAGTAGTCAACACTGTTCTTTTTTCTTTTTTCTTTTTTTACATGTGCGTTTGAGTCGATAATAAAAAAAAATCCTCACATTGTTTGACGCAAAGATCAAGATATTTTATTAGCCCATGAACCATTTACCGTGAATATTTTCCTGTGTTGATTTAGTTTTGGCCGAAACAATGCGTAGCATACTGTTCCTGTTTGACGGTCGATCCTCTGAAGATACAGAAACTGTCCTGTGTATCCACATGCCATGGTCCTTTCCCTCACATGTCCGTAGATACATGCACTGCAGTGCTGTCCACGCAAAACGCTGCTTTCAAAGTTCCTGTTCAAGCATTTGGGCCCCTCAGGACCGCCCACACTTCTCCCCTCCTCACACACAACATTGTCACATTGCACAGCAGTGTGTCCTAAACGCCACCAACGTGCTTCAAGTCCTTCGATCTGCACAATATATACAGGTACCCCCTGGAATGCTGACAGTACACCCCCAGTCCCTTCCCACACGCTGAATAAGAATCTTCGTCGACTGCGGTAAAAAGAAGAAATATCGAGGCATTGATTTGTTGTGTGCTGATCAACAAAGAACCCTCACAGAAGTCTGTTACACAGAACAATTTTGGTCTACTTGTGTTCAACATAGAAACACCGAGCATTTACCGTCTTGAGCTGATCAACAAGAGCCCCACGATACCCTATGACACAACAGAACAATCCTCGTCGATTGTCGACAGACTGAGGCATTCACTGTATTGTGCTGATCAACAAGAAACCCCCTTCACCCTGGTTCTCTGGCCCAGAGCCCTGTTTCGCGTTACCCTGTTTCACTGGTACCTCCTCAACGTCTGTTGCTGCCCCAGAGACCCCGGGGTCCGCTGCTATACCAGGAAGCCCTCGGCCAGCTGGGAGCCTGCGAGCTGGGCCCTGAGGGTCTGCAAACTGTTCATGATCTTCTTCTGGTGGCCCACCAGGTTGATGCCCATGCTGAGGAGGTCGCGCAGCGTGAGGTGGCAGGCCTGCTCCATGGTGCTGATGCCGGCCTGCTGGAAGGACGCCACGTAGCGCTCCATCTTGATGGACTCCAGCCAGTCCTCCACTCGGCTGAGCGGGCTCAGGTCCACCAGGCTGGGTTCTGTGTAGTTGTGAGGTCTGCAGGAACATAGAAAGTTTGAAAAACCGTTCACCATCCTGAACTGAAAATGGTACGGGTCCACAAACGTCGACACGTTTTCATGACCAAAAAAAAGAAAGAAAAAAACCAAGAGAAAAACAAAAACAAAAAAAAGCCAACACACACACACACACACAACACAGACACACACACACACACACACACACACACACATCGGAGGAACTGACACATAGGTTTACAGAAGCACTCCAACCACTGACAGCAATCTGATATCTGTACTTCTGGCTGCAATGAGTGAAGTAAAGACTGTTAACCGGCTGAAAACTGGCTAAATGTAAATAACGTACAACACATATCGTTTTGACTCCATGAAGTATTGTGCACATGAATTACTGTACCCACCCACCGAGCCAATCACCCATACACACTCCTGTGACATAATTTTGTGAAAACCCACCTACGCCTGACCGCCCACCCTCCCCCCCATCCGTCCACCCTCTTCCCCCACTCCCGTCCCCCCTCCCCCCCCCCCCCCCCCCCACACACACACACACCATCACCATACCAAACTATCCAGAAGAAATCATCTTATCAAAAGTTAGGATTCGAATTCATATCACATCAGAACAGTAACACAATCCACTGGAGCTCAAATCACAGAAAACCAGGCAAACAACAGACAGACAGACAGACAAACGGACAGACAAACGGACAGACAGACAGACAGACAGACAGACAGTCAGACAGACAGACAGAGGTCATCTCATCTCACCTGGGCTTGGCCAGCTTCCTCAACAGTTCCGGAGCACGGATGAGTTTGTCCAGGGTCTTGATGACCTGCCCCATCTTGGGCCGGTGAGAGCGTTCCTTCTGCCATGTGTCAAGCATCAGCTGGTGAAGGGCCTCCGGACAATCCTGCCCATCAGTCGTTGCAGAGCTTATCATAAAGAAAACTGTAATTAACATCATGGAAAACAATTATCACGAGAAAAATGTAATCGTGTTGTCTTATAGAAGAAAAGGGTTGTCTTCTTGAAGACGAGGCTTGTTAAGGCCTCTTGAAGATATTACGTTCAATAAGTTCAATCCAAAGCGGTCACAACAAGGCTTCACTGCAAACAATCAAAATGAAATCACCACAATGTTATCAACATATATATGACCCCTCCCCCCACCCGCAAACTTATCAGAATTTTACATTTTTGTTTCAAAACACACGATCTTCCTAAGTTTGATAAATGTATTCCATTCAGGATGTGCCTTCTTCCCAGAGAACTGAACGTTGAACAACTTGGTCAATATTTTTCTTAAAATCGGCTTTTTTTCGAGGCATGTCATCTTTTAACGTTTAAAACAAAACGAAATTCGTCCCCAGTAGTTTCATATTAAATGAACTGTACACGTCATTAGTCTCCAGGCTTAACTGATAGAGTTTGCACCCACCGACCACCACCGAAGTGACTGAACAACAGTGCAGTATTGCCTCTAGTGGGTCGCCTCGTGGCGATCTGAAACTGTCCTCATTCCATACCAAGAGTGGGCACAGACAAAAGCTTTTTTCTGTAACTAAACACAAGGAGTGCAAGGTGGGTGTAATACAAGGACAGCAAGGTGGGTGTGTTATAGCTAAACACAAGGAGTGCGAGGTGAGTGTGCTGTAGCTAAACACAAGGAGTGCAAGGTGGGTGTGCTGTAGCTAAACACAAGGAGTGCAA
>JAMYXO010002961.1:0-2500 GCA_033310375.1 Conus canariensis | reverse complement strand
CACACACACACACACACACCACACACATACACACACATACCCCCCCCCCCACACACACACACACACACAGTGCGGACGAGGGGAACTCACTCTTGGTGACCACGCCCTCCAGGAAGATGACGTTGGGGTCGTCAAACTGGCCCATGATGGAGGCCTCAGTCAGGAAGTCCAGGCGGTTCTTCTCCGTGGCCCCAGGCTTCAGGGTCTTGATGGCCACCGTCATCTCCGGCCGTCCTGGGATCCGAAGTTTCCCTTTGCACACGTCACCGAACTCCCCTGGGACAGGCACGTGCAACGCGGCGGTTAGTTCATCTGACCGGACTGGAAGATTCTTGACAAACAGCACTTGTAACTTAAAGATTCTTCACAGTGTTCCTCTGCACAGATTCTTAACAAAGTGTGTCTCTGACTACAAAGATTCTGAACAAAGTGTATCTCTGACTACAGAGATTCTTCACAAAGTGTATCTCTGACTACAAAGATTCTTAACAAAGTGTATCCCTGACAACAATAATTGTTAACAAGGTGTAGCTCTGACTACAAAGTTTCTTAGCAAAGCGTACCCTGAAAAAAAGATTTTTACAACACATATATGTGATTGGAAGATTCTTAACAAAGTGTAACTCTGATTGAAAGATCCTTAACAAGGCGTACCTCTGATTAAAAGAGTACTTAACAAGGCGTACCTCTTAAGGGATGATTCTTAACAAAGTGTACCTCTGATTGGAAGACTCTTAACAAAGTGTATCTCTGACTGGAAGATTCTTAACAAAGTGTATCTCTGACTGGAAGATTGTTAACAAAGTGTATCGCTGATTGGAAGATTCTTAACAAAGTGTACCTCTGACTGGAAGACTCTTAACAAAGTGTGCCGCTGATTGGAAGATTTCTAACAAAGTGTACCATCGATCGGAAGATTTTTAACAAAGTGTACCTCTGACTGGAAGATTCTTAACAAAGTGTACCTCGACTGGAAGATTCTTAACAGAGTGTAACTCTGACTGGAAGATTCTCAACAGAGTGTATCTCTGACTGGCAGACTCTTAAAATTTGGTTCTCACGATAAAGTTCCAACAAAATGTTTATCAGGCTATAGCGTTCTGAAGGAAGTGTTCGTCTGACTGGAAGGGTCTCTGGTTCGTCTGACCGGAACGCTGTTAATGCAGTGTTCTTCTAGCTGGAAGATCTTAGCACCGCCTTCATTTCCATGGAAGGTTCTTAGTTAACTGTTCATCTGACTGGAATATTCTTTGGTTCAGATGACTGAACAAAGCTTTCATCTGTCTGAACAGCTCCGAATGAATAGTCCATCGGATTGGAAGATCTTCCAAAAAAAACTTCGTTCATCTGGGTAGCAGGCCCTAAACAGCTGAAAGTTTCCTTAAAAGAATCTGATTTAATCTGATTTAGAGGCTCATCAAGAAGTCTTCATCGGAATGGAAGGTTCTGGAGCGTAGTCTTTGATATTACTGGAAGGTCCTTAAGGAAATCTTTACCTGATCTGTTGCCTGTTTTAAGCACCAGTCTCCTTTTTTTTTTGCTTTTTCCTTCTGTCATATCCTTATCGTCAAGAAGAAGAAGAAGTGCTCACAAAGTCATGACACCTAACTTTCAGCACTTCCATCACCATACGGGCACACACTATCAGCCACTCTCTCAGCCATGCCTAGCCTCCCCCCTCCCCCCGCTCCTCCTCCTCACCTCCGCCCAGCACGGACTCAATGGTGATGTGGCAGGCATCAATCTCCCGGGTGAACTCCCGAACAGCCTGGTTGGGGTCCTCGTACGTGTGGGGGTCGATGTAGGTCCTCACTGAACTGTGCACCGAGCCGGGGGATGGGAACAACGGCATGGTCACTGTAACACACACACATGCGCACGCACACAAACGCACACGCGCGCGTGCGCGCACACACACACACGCACACACGTGCGAACACACCAAGTCAATATTGAATAAACTATTAGCGTACAAACTGTGGGTATGTAAAATCACTGGTTTATAGAGCATTTCAGATCGACAACATACCCAACTACACACACACACACACACACACACACACACACACACACACACACACACAACACACACACAGAGGTACACACACACACACACACACACACACACACACACCACACACATATATATATATATATATATATATATATATATATATCACAGAGACACACACACACTTACAAACACACAGACACTGACACACCCTGCTTACCATGACTGTAGGGAGGGTCGCATTCTTTCTTCTCGCTGCAGTTCTGGCGATTTCTGAAGACAGAAACAAGCCAACAATGTGACCTCCTCGTCTACAGCCTTTTCCTACAGAGACAAACACACCGTCTCTAACAGTTCCTAAACTCAAAACCTCAGTATCCAATGAGCTGATACCACCAGTTGCCTACTGTCAGTTCCTTCGACTATGTTTTAACACTGTCTTTCATTCCTTTTCGAAACTGTCAACCGCTTCCCAGTCAGACAAACCGC
>JAMYXO010000295.1:0-54991 GCA_033310375.1 Conus canariensis | reverse complement strand
GGGCCCAGGTCACCCAACAGGGGAAGGTTTGAGAGGATGTTAAAATATTTGGTCAAGTAGGGGTCTCCAAAGAAACGGATCAAGGTGAAAAAGTAGATGTCATTTATAGCCACTTGACAGAATGTGTCAGAGTGAACTGTTGTGTCCACCCCACGGATGACACAAGTGACCCTGATAAGCTTTTCAAAATTCTATATAAGGTGTGGGGGGAGCAACGGTCTGTCAGTCAGCTGCTGGGGACTTTTTACTCCATCTCACAGAGGGGGTATGAAGGGGTTAGGGAGTATTCCCACAGGCTGAATGAAGCCTTTTACAGATGTGACAAAGAGGCAGCGGAAAGAGGATGCAACGCAGCAGCCGCTGGATCAGACAATTCTGCGAGACCATTTTGTGGCTGGTCTCTGCAATGGTCAGCTGAGAAGGCGTCTGAGAGAGCAGACACACAAACTCCCAAATTCCTCCTTCTTAGAGCTTAGAGATGAGGCTCTAAGATGGATGGAAGATGAGGAGAAAGAGGGTGCCACTGAAGCTGTCTCGGCTCAGGCGGAGGCATCTGTCAAGCAGATCCAATAGCCATGGAGGCCATTGTAGCAAAATTAGAAAAAATGGAGGGCAGGATGAGACAGATGGAGGAGCAGCTCTGTGCAGAGAAGCGCCCCAAAGCCACAATCAGGGGAAGCGGGCAGGCAAACGGAAACTGCATTTGCCAGAGATGGGAAGGCCAATATGCCTGGGGTGCGACAGGCCAGGCCATATTCGCCGCAACTGCCCAGATCTGCCGAGGCAGGGAAACGACATTCCTCAGTAGTGACGAGTCGCACTGCTGAGGGGCAACCTTCCGGCTCACTCAGTAAAATCCTAGGGAGATGTCCGTTATGCCAAGGTGTTGGTTAACAACAAGGAAGTTGATGCCCTTGTGGACACTGGGGTCACAGGTTACCATGATGGGGGAAGGCACATTCAAAGAAACTTCTTTGGGTGCTCTCCCCTACAACCAGTGGCTGGTTGGCTGCGAGTCACTGCAGCTATGGCTTGGACATTCCCTATGTAGGATATTTCGAAGCTGACGTGGAAATCTGGGGCACCACAGTAAGGGGCAAGGGCATTCTGGTGAGGTCCTCTACATCTGCATTGGATGTTCTGTCATCCTAGGGATGAATGTGTTGCGGGAGGTAATGCCAGATGTCAGTTACCCAGTGGTGCAGGGTTTTGCACGGGTGGCAGGAAGGGAGTCTGTATATATCCCGCCTCGGGCAGTGGCCAGCCTCAGAGCAAAACTGGGGCAGTAAATAGAAACTGCAGGATCAGGAAGTGTTGACTGAGCCGCTTCCGCACTTCAGTCACAAAGGTTTGCTTGTCCCACCCACGGAAAGCAAGGTCAAAGGCAATTTTTTTCTTTTTAGGCATTAATGTAAAATGCGAAGGCGTTGTCTTGAGACCAGGGAAAAGAGTTGGCACATTTGCAGCTATTAAAAACAGGAGCTCCCCCCGGGAAAATGTCACCCGGAAGTTAGCTGCAATCAGTCCATGCTCGGTTACCCCACTGAGACTGACAGTGGGTACAAGGCGGAGATTTTCCCCCGTTAACCTTTGGGGTATAGACTGCACTGACAGCCAAAGGGGGAGCAGCTAGGGGAGTTGCTAAAAAGCCAATGCGGACCTGTTTTTCCGCGATGACTGGGGGCCCTGGGGTACGACGGGGGTCAACACAAGTCCCCTTTAAAAGTGATGTCCCTGTGGCCTAAACCCTTTCGGAGGATCCACCAACACAGTACCAGGAGGTGGAAGGGCATATAAACTCTTTGGACAGAAGGATTGCAGAAAAGCTCCAGTGTTAGCATCCCCGGGTAGTAGTTGCCCAAAGAAGGACAACTCTACCCGCCTTGCGTCAATTCCCCGTCGCCTAAATGAGAAGGCCATCCAGATGCCTATCCCCCCCCCAAGGATAGATGATTAATTGGATGCACTTGGGGGGGCAAAGTTGTTTTCCACTCGGGGATTTGGCAAGTGGTACCCTTCTCACCCCATTGGTTTGGGTTCAAATACCTGAGAACCCAGTGGGTTTGCCCACCCCCCCAGCCACTTTCAGAGGTGATGCAAAGCACAATGAATGATCTGGCATTCCAAATCTCGGGTGTATCTGGTAAACTGCTGGTTACACCCAGACTTTCGGGACATTGGAGCACTGAAAATTGTATTTCAGCGTTTGCTTTTGAGGTCGGGCTAAAGCTAACCCCAGAAATGTCATTTTGCACAACGGCAAGGGGGTTTATTTGGGATACCCCCTGTCTGTCTGAGGGAATCGCAACCCCAGACTCGAAGATCAAAAAACTGTGGGAGACTGGGTAAACCGCAATCTTGCGAGAGCTGAGAACTTTCCTTGGGGTTTTCCAGCTTTCAAGGCACTTTGTGAAGGGTTTTGCCAGTCTAGCCAAGCCCCTTAAAACTGGTCTCTCTGACTACCCGCAAGACAAAGAAAAAGAAGCGGAAGGCCCGCTGGTATTATTGTGATGGATGGAAAATCCTAGTGTCAAAAGGCTTTGAGGATCTAAAAAAAACTTTGACCTCTGCACCCGTTTTCTAGGGGCACGCGATTTCAAACTGTCTTTTTTCCTGGAAAAAAAGATGCTTCCTTGGCGGTTTGGGGGGTGTGCTGTCACAACACCAGGGAGGAGGGCAGTTGGCATAGCCCGTCGGTCTCTCCCTCCATCAGAGAGAAATATGCTAAAATACAGTAGCATGAAGCTGGAGTCTTGGGCCTTAAATGGGGCCTGTGCGAAAAGTTTTTTGAAAACCCCACCCTTTGGGGGAAAACCCCACTGTAGTTCGGGGGCTGTTTAAAAACCCCTTGTCCCCACCCCAAAAAAAGCCCCAAATTTTTGGGGGCAGTGGGGGCAAAAAAATGGGGGGACCCTTTGGAAAGTTTTGGGGCTTTTAAAGTGAAGTAAAAGATCGGGGGAGAGGGAAAAAGATGTGATTTCATTATCTCGAAACCCCCCGTGTCTGGGGCCCCGGGGGGGGGGTTTTTCCCGGCGGGAAAAAGGTGGGGTGCAGGTTTGTGTAGTGGGGAACCCCAAAATGGTCGAAAAAACCCGTGCATGAAAAACGTTCAAAAACACAAGGTGGAAAAAACCCCTTGGAGCAATCAAAACGAAAGCTGGCCCCCCTTTTGTTTTCTCTTCCTGGGCCCCCCCCCAAAACTATTTTTCCCGTTCCTTCATTATCGCTTTTTTGAGATACAGGAAAACCCCCAGCGGAAAGACAAGGAAAACATTTGCCTCTCATTTTTCCCTTTTTTTTTAGTTCATTTTTCGTCTCCCCGGGAAAAAACACCTAAATTTCGGGGGCCTGGATCGCTGACCCAAGAAGTGGGGACACTTTCTTGCGGAGGCCTTTTGGGGGACGGCTGTTTTCAAAGAGAAGGTGCTTCTACAGGAGTGGTGGAACTGTCTGGGGAAAAGGGGGCAGGATTTTCCCCTTGAAGGGCCTTCGTGGGCCCCACTCCTCCCCTGCCCCACCAGGGGGGACTGTGGCGGTATCAAAAAAAAGAAAAAAAATAAAAAAAACCAAAAAAAAAAAAAAAAAAAATTCCTTAAAAAAAAAAAACCCGGGGGGGCCTAAGGGGATCCCCTTACCTTGAATGGGAGAGGGCCCAAAACCATGCTCTTTTTTATTTTGGTGGGGGCATTGGGGCCTTTGAACCAATTGCGGAAATCGGGGGGGGGGGTTTTTGTTTTGGGGGGGGGGGCCCCCCAAAGGGTCATTGGGGGAAAAAACAAAGAAAAGGGGGTCTTGGGCGTTGCCTTTACTTTTTGGGGCCCCCAATGGGCACAAGAACTGTTTTAAAAAAACCAAAGACTTTTTCCAAAAAAATTTCCCACACCAGTTGAATTCAAAACCCCGGGGTCAGGCAGTCCTTTTTTTGGCCCAAAAATTGCTTCTTGTCCAAAAACTTTGTTTATGGACCCCCCCTCCCCCGATGGACCCCGTTGGGGGGCCGGGTTTTTCAGTCCCAAAATTCAAAATTTATTGCCCCAACGGGAAGAACGTGCAACCCCTTATCCAAAACCCCTCGGTAAAAAGGGGCCGGGCGGAAAAACCGGAAAAAAGTTGGCCAAATTTGCTAGGCCCCCCTTAAGGAAAAAAAAGGGTTTCGCCACCTATTTTTGGAAGGAAAATTTTCGGGGGGGAATTAAAAACGGGGAACGGAAAGGATGGGAGGGGAAGGCTTTTTCTGCAAAAACCATGGGGTTTTTTGGGTACAATTTGGGGAGGTTGAAAAGAGGGGAAAACAGAAAAACCAGGGGGAAGAAATTAAAATATGTTTTCCCAAGAGGGGGGGCCCATAAAACCTCAAGCCCAAGGGGGCCCCCCACCGGGAATCCACAAAACCGGGGGGGGGGTTTTTGGGCCCCTAAACCAAAAACATGGGGCCCGGGGTTGGGAATAAGACCCGGAATTTCCTGGGGGGGAGGGGAAATCTTCTTTGGGTTTGATTCCTGGAAACCCGGGGGGGGCCCTTTCCCACCTTTGGGCCCACTGGAGGGTTTGGTTGGGGGCCCCTATGGTGAGGGGGAAAAAAAAGCATGAAATTTGTTCCCGTTTCTCCCCAATGTTTTTGGAGGGCCCCCTTGGAAAAAAAATGGGGTCCTGAGAGTCCCCTCTGGGCCACCCCCAACAAAATGGGCCCCCCCCACAAACAAGGGTGGCAAAAATTGGGGGCCCCCTGGGGGGGACTGGCCCCCAAAAGGGGGTCCGGGAAATTCCTGGAAAAAAACCCTCCCTACCCCAAATTGGGTGGGCCCCCCAGTCCCCCCGATCAGCAGCCTTGGGGGGGGGAAAGGGGGCAGGAAAACGGCCGACTGTCCGGGGATCTGCCCGCCCCCCAACAAGGGGGGGTTCCCCCCAAGTGGGGTGGAAGGGAAGAATGGTTTTGGGGTTTTTTTTGGTTTTTCATGTTTTTGGATAGTCCCTTTTTCAAAACCTTTTTCAAAACTTTTGGAATCCCTTTTTTTTCTTTTTTTTTTGGTTTTTTTTTTTTTTTGGGCATTTTTGAAGGAAATTTAGCCAGGTTGGGGGGAACCCTTTTTTTTTTGGGAAAGTTTTTTTTTTTTTTGTTGGGGGGGGTTGCTTGTATTTCCCTTTCCCAAATGGGCTGAAGGGGATTCATTTGGGAGTATTGATAAAAAAAGGGTTTGTTGGAAAAATTGAATTTTTTTTAGGTTTTGTGAAAGAAAATTTGGTAGCAAACTGTGTTTTTCAATTTTGGGTTTTAATGGGGGGATGAAGCACTACCCTTTAAAAAAAAAAAAAAAAATTGGTCTTGCCCCCCCGATATGTAAGAATGAGGGTTGACAAAAAGTTGAAGTTCAAGACGGGGATAGGCAATTTAAAAAAGGGCCCCCCTGCCCTGAATGCCCTTTTTTGGGAAAAAAATTTTCATTTTCAGGGTTTACCCTTTTTAAAAAGGGAAAAATCTGAAAAAAAAGGCAGACCCGAGGGCTACAAAAAACGAAAAAAAAATGGGGGGCTCTTGTTGGGAAAAGGTGAAAAACGAATGTTTTTTACTGGGAATTTCGGGGTGCTAAATTTTTTGGGGGGCGGGCGAAAAGCGCGATTTTTTGAACTTTTAAGTCCAGGGGGGGGGTTTTTTTTGGTTTTAAAAGCCCCGGGGCCCCCCGGATTGGTTTTGAAAAAAACCCCCTTTGCCCCCTTGTTTCTGGGTTTCTTTTATGACTCCCAAAATTTTTTTTTTTTTTTTGTTTTTACTTTTATTTTTTTTTTTATAAAACCTTTGGGCTTTGTTTGAAGGGGGTTATTTTGGCTGATATTTTTTTTTTTTGTTTTGAATTTTTAAACAGAATTTTACTTGCCGGTTTAATTTGCGGGTCCCCCACTGTTGGGTTTAAATTTTTGCTTGAAAATTTTACCGGGTTGCGGTTATTTGTCGCCAAGGTTTTTTTTTTTGTGTATTTTGTGGGGAAAAAAGGGCCAGGGGCTTTATTTTTTATGGGGAAAAAAATTTTCTAGGGGGGACAAAAAATTTTGTCGCAGGGGAGATTTGGGGCGGGGGGGGAAAAGAATTTTTAATTCTGAAAACTTTTTAAATACTCATGCTTCTAAAGGGGGAGCACAAGTTTCGTTTTATGTTGCTTTTTTTTATTCTTTTTGAAATGTGGGTTAAAGCTGATTTGGGGTATTTGGAAATGTTGCATAGGGGTTTCCCCAGTAAAAATTTCCAAATCTTTTGTCAAAAAAGGGAATCCCCCTTTTGGTAAAAAATTTTTGGTTGGGTTTTCCGGGAAAATTATTTTTTAGAAGGGCCCATTTGGAAAACGGGTGGGAAAAATACAAATGGGTTTGGTTTGGATAAAATCGGGGTTTTATTTGGGGCATAATCTTTTTTTTTAGGAATTTTAAACAAATCCCCAAAAATTTTAATGGATATTTATTCATGGGTAATGAAAAAAAAAAACCAAAATTTAAATATTGTTTTTTTTAACTAAAAAAGGCGGGGGGGCCCTAAAATTTTGCTGCGTAAAAAAGCTTTTTGGGTTTTTAAACAGGGAGGAAATTTAATTTAACCGGGGCCCCCCACCAAAATGCGATTTTTTCCCACTGTTGGGTCAAAGCTGGGCAAAAAAGGGTTTGGGCCTTTTTCTTTTGGGAAAAGGAAAAAGAGGGGTTTCTTGCGGGTTTAAAGCCCCAGAAACCAAAGGCCCAAAGGGGGGATTATCTTTTGTTTTTTATGTAAAAAGGAATAAGTTCTTTGGGGAAAAAATCTGGGGTTATAGATAAAATTTTTTTTGTTGTTTTTAAATAGTTTGTTTTTAAAAAAAAAAGGGTTCCCGGGGGGCCCCCCAAAAATTTGGGGGATTTTTTTTTCAAGTTTTAAGGGTTTTTAACTTTGGGGAGAACTGGTATTTTTTCTTTCAAAAAGTTTTTGAAACGGGCTTTCCCCTCTCCTCCTCTCTCTCTCTCTCCTCTCTTTCTTTTGAAAACTTTGTTATTTTTTTTTTGGGGGGAAATTTCAGAAACCTGATGTGAGGGCCCGACGGGAAAAATAAAATTAAATCCTTTTAGCTCACCCCTTGTTTTTTACAGTGTGTGAAAAGCAATTCCCGAAATCAATGCGATCTTTTCAAAAATTTTTATTTTTAAAATTTTTCAGAAAAAATCCGGTTTTTTTTAATTGGTTTTTTCCCTTTCTTGGGGGTTAACCCCTTTGGGCCTTTTTGGGAAAATTTCAAGTTGGGGGAAGTTGCGAGATTTGGGGGAATAAAGGGAAGTAAAAACCCTTTTTTTTTATAGAGGGGGCCCTTGAAAAAAGTATTGGGGGGGTTTGGGGTTCCTTTGGGTGTTTTTTTTCTTGTGGCTTGTTGATTTGCCAGGCAAAAAATTTTTATTTTTTTGAAAAAAAAATCATGTTTAGGGCTTGGTGTTTTTGGGTTTAGGGACAACATGTTGCCCCTTTTTTGAGGGGCGGCTGTTCCAAAACCAGGGGGGAGGTGGCCGGGGGCGAAAGAAAAAGGGTGGGGTGTTTCAAAAAAACCCTGTCCTGAAAGGGAGATAAATGTTTTTTTTCCCCCTTGGGGATAAATTCTGTTGTAAAAATTTTGGTTTTTTTTTTGACATTTTTCAAAAAAAACCCCCTCGTTTTCAAAAAATTTTTACCTTTGGGTTTTTCAAAGGATTTTTTTTTGGGGAAAAAACGGTGGTCAAAAAGGTTATTTTTTACCAAAAAGCCAAAAGTGTATGGCCCAAACAAAATTTGGTTTTTGGAAATTTTTAGATGATATGTTTTTCTTTGGGGCGGGGCCCCTTGATTGGGGAATTGGGTGTTGTTTTATGGTTAAAATTTTTATGAATTAATGTAAATTTTTTGATAATTTTTTGATAAGGAAAAACTGGGGGTTTTGGAGGAGTATTTTAAACTAGTCCATTCCTGTTAATATAATTGTTTTCCTGTTGGGTTTTCTAAATTTGGGCACAGGGGTCGGTTTTTTGGGTAGCTTCCCGTACAATCTTTTTCTGTAAAAAAGGAAAAAAAGGGTGCAGGGGTTGTTTTTAACAGTAAATTTTTTTTAAAGTTTTTTATTTTATTTTTGTTTTTTTTTTCCATTTTTTATGTTTTAATTGTTTTTTTTGCAGATTTACCATGGTTGTGTGCTCTAAAGATTTTTTTTTTTGTCAAATTTTTTTTCAAATTTAAGGGCTTTCAATATAGGGCTTTTTGGATTTGGGGTTTTTTTTTTTTTTTTCAAAACTTAAAAAAATGGGGCCTTGGGGGACTTTTAGGGGGTGGTCTGGTTTACAATTTTTTTTCTTTTCGATGTGTTATTTTTTCAGAGAAAATTTGGTACGAACTTTAAAAAAAATTTCCCTTACTTCTTTTTTTTAGGTGGGGTTGGTTTCTGTTATTATGCAAAATTTTGTATTTTCTTTGGGGTTACAAATGTATATTTCTTATTCATGTTTTTTGGAAAAAATTTTCTCGTTTTTTTTGCTTTTTTTCTAATATGATTTTCTGGAAAAATTTTAAAAGGGTTTGGTTTGGGTTTGGGTTGTTGGTTTTTTTGATTGGGATTGGGGAAAAAACTGAATTTAAAAAAAAAAGTAAAAACATAAAAACAGGGGTTTGGGTGATGGATGGAGGGGGATTTCTCCTTTCTTTTTGGGCCTTTGACTGTTAAACACAAACAAAAGGGGGAAACTTAGACAAAGGAACAATTAATTTCGCCCCCAAACCTTTTCAAAAAAAAAGAAAAAGCAGAAAAAAAAAAATGACCCGCCCGCTTAAAAAATTTTGGATTACACGTAAAATCCTTTCACCGGGGCTTTCGAAAGGGGGAAAGGCCCCAGTTACCCTTTTGGGGTTAAGGAGGGGACCCCCCTTTAAACACATAGCATGCACCCTTTTGTATGAAAAAAGGGGAAAAGTGGTCTTGTGATGTAAAGCACCATCCACATGGCGACTTTGTGACGTTCCATGGGCGTAGGGCCTTATTTTTTAAAAAAAGCTTTCCCTGGGCCCAGGGAAAAAAAAAGGGTTTAAAAAGGGAAAAACAAAAAAATTAAACTTTTGGCCCCCCCGGGGAAACCCCGTGTGTTCGGTGTGGGGTTTGGTGGATATTAAACATTTCCCATTTAAAGGGGCCCCCGGCGTTTGTCCATTGGTCGGGAAAAAACCATGGGCTGGTAATGCTTTTAGAAGTTTAGACGATTTACTCCCTGAATGTGAGGGGCAGGAGGGGAAAAAAAGGGAAAAGTTTTAGGAAGGAGAGGGGCTTGGGCCCATTTGCCGGGGAAAAAAGGTTGTTTGAAGAATGCAATTCACCTTTTATCAGGTGGGGTTATAGAAAAGATGGGGAGAGAAAAAAGGGGAAGAGTTTAAAAAAAAAGGGAAAAAAATTTATTCATTATTCAGATTTTGAAATTAGTTTTACTTTACACGGATTTTTCTTTTTCGTGTTTCACCCCCTTCCCGGTGCTGGGGCCCCAAGGCCCCAAAGGGTAAGGGGGACTAGGCCGGACTGAGGCAGTCGCAAAAAAAAAGTAGTTTGACCCCAAAGTCCCTGGGGGCCAGCACCAAATTTGTGAAGAAGGGGACGGGTTGAGACAATGTCGGGGAGAGAATTTAAAGAATTTACCCATTTTTGCCCCCCAAAACAAAGTTTGGGTTGATTTTTTCCCTGGTCGGGGAAATTTAGATAAGCCATCTTTTGGGGGTGTTTGTTAAGGAAATTTTATTGAATTGTTTTTTTCCAAATTTGGGAGGGGAAAAACCATTAAAAAATGTTTTAATTTATTTGGGGCAAAAAGAGATGAAAAGATGTATTCTTGAATTTTGTTAATAAGATGAAAAATATGTATTCGTGGGAAATTTTTATTGTATAATGAGATGAAGTTTTTGGGCCCAGCTAGTGGATCTGTGGAATGGGCTGTTTTCCTCCACTGGAGAGGGGGGAATGAAAAAAAATAATTTTTTAAAAAAAAGAACCAAGTTGAAAAAGATTTTGAAAAGTTGATTAAATTTTTTAGTAAATTATTCCCTGGAGGGAGGGGGGGGGAAGAAGAGTTTTCTTTTAGTGGGCCTTTTTGGTTGTTTGGAGAGAGTGCAGTTTTGGGGACGGAGTGGGAATTTCTGGGCTGAGTGCAAAGGGAAAGCAATTTTTTGCAAAAGTGTTACAGTGGTTGACCCGACATAGGGGCAAGGTTTTTTTTTTTGTACCCCCTCCAAAAAAAAAAAAAAGTTATTTGTACCCCCTCCAGAAAAAAAAAAAAAAAAAAAGATTTTCCCTTTCCCAAAGGGAAAAAATTTTTAAAGGGGGGAAGAAGGTTTTTAAATTGATTGTTTTTGAATTTTTTGTTTGGAAATCTTTATTTTTTTAATTTTTTTTCTTTTTGTGTTTTGTTCGGGAAAGTTGATTTCTTTTGTTTGCTTACTTGTTAGGGTTTTTTTTTTTTTTTTTGAGGATTTTTTTTCCTTTCCCCCCCCCAGGCCCCCATAGCCTAAAAATTCTTGCTTAAAAGGCCCCGAAGGGGGCGGGGTTGGGGAGTCGTTGCCCCCCCCCTAGATTAGTTTTTTTTTTGCCCCTTCCCCCCGGGCTGTACCCCAACCTTTCCCCCGCTCTGTTTTAGCGGGGGGCATGGGGTTGGGGGCGATAACCCCTCCCTCTCTATTACACTAATTCTTTTTTTTTCCCCCTGTTTCTTTTTGGTTTTTTCCCCTTCCCCCTTTAGTGGGGGATCGACCCCTCCGTATTCAATAGTTGGTGGTGGAGTGGTTTTCCGCTCGCCCCAAAAAAAATTTTCTTGTTTTTTTTTTGGGTTGATTTTGTGTGTGGTGTGTTTTTGGTTGTATATTTTTTTTTTTTTGTTTATTGCGTTGGTTTTAGTATTTTGTTGTATTATTTTTTAAAAATTTTCCCGTTCCAGCTTTCGGGGCAGTTCCTTGGGTGCTTTGGGGGCCTTTTTGGGGTTTTTCCCATTTCCTTTTTAACCCCGGACCTGTCTATTTTTCATTTTTTTTTTCCCCCCCTTTAAAAAAAATCCCCAACCCCTTTTCTTTAATAGGTACCAAAATTTGTTTTTTTTTTCTCTTGTCTCTTTTGGGGGGGTTTTTTCCCTTAGTGTTCGTTTTTCCCCCCTTTCAATTGTTCTTAATTCATTTTTTTGAAAAATTTGTATTCTTATTGTTTAAGTCATTTTTTTTTCTGTGATTCTTTATTTTTTTTTTCCCCAAAAAAAAAAGTGAAGTAAAAATAAAATTTAAGAACACTTAAGAACATAAAAATTATAAAGAGCGTTTAGTTTGAAGGTTGAAAATTAGCAAACTATGTCCAACAATAGTTTCAACCCGCCTAAACCCAGTTTCGGGCGGGTTGCCCTAGAACGAAGTTTTATAGTTCTCTGCTAAGTAAGACTTAAAAAAAAAACATTTAAAACTTACAATGTTAGTTACTGTTTTTAACATAATTTAAAATTTTGAGATTAAGTTTTTGTTAATTTTCGTTTTTCTTGATCAATAAACTTTCCATTTTACGCCATACATTCATCAAATTGTGAAAATAAAATTTTTGCAAAATCTTCCCCACTGGCCGCATTATGATACCTCTGGATTATTGAGCCCTATGGGCCCTGGGGGCCCAAGCCGGGACCCACGGGGTACAATAAAAAACGGCCAAAATGTGAGGGTTTTGAGAATTTTGCCTCCAAAGTTTTTATTTTTTATGTTTGCCTGCTTTCTATTTGTCTAATTTGGGCAAATCCCTCCCCCCTTTTTGTGACTCTTTCCAGATTTGGGTTTACGGGGGGTTTATAGCCGGGGCCATTTGACCCGACAAAAAAACAAATGTGGTTTCGGGCGTTTATAGCCCCCCGCAGTGACCCAGACAAAGAAACACGAAATGGGGAAGAGTCCACAAGGGCAGGGAAGAGGGCAAATTTAAAACTTTTGCAAATACCATGACAACCAAGTTTTTAAAAAACTACTGCAGGCATATCCCCAATGTTGTTATTTTTCAAGATTTTATATATATATGTACAAAAAACCAAACCTTACAATTACATGGTGGTTCTACTTGCCTAGAGTAAAGGTTGTTTTTTTTTGTTAAAACAACACCAAAAGCTAATTAAAAATTTTAGTGCATCTTACCTTACTTTTTAGTAAATACTTTTTAATCAAATTTTATTTTAAAAAATTTATTAGATTGAATATAAAAAATGCTGCTTTTAATACATAAAATTTTGGGGAAAAAAATTATTTTGAGGTGGGGTTGGGAAATTTTGCGCCTAAATTTATACAATGAGTTAACGCCTGCACTAAACGACGCCGGTGGGGATTTTAGCCGTCTAAATTTATACAATGCTGCGTGGCGGCCTGCAGAAAACGCGCCCTTAATCCGTTATGTGTAATTGAAACGAACCCGGAAAAAAGTGCGGCGCTTCGATCGGCAATTATGCGTTGAGTAAGCCGTGGCCAGACATGTCTGACCTGTCTTCATAAAGGCGCAAACCTTTTAGAGGAGTTGTCTCCCCGGAAAAGAATGAAAAAATTAATTGTGTTTTTTTTGAAAAATGTCATTAAGTCGTTCTAGGTTCTTATTAAGTTGGCATCACGTTCTTATTAAGTTTTATTTAAGTTCTTAACAAGTTTTTATTCAAGTTCTTATTTAAGTTTTAAAAGTAACATCAAGTTCTTAACAAGTCATCATCAAGTTTTAAAAAAGTTCTTTTTCAAGTACTTATTCAAGTTCTTTAAAAAGTGTCATAAAGTCAATTTATTAAGTTTTTATCAAGTCGTCATTAAGTTCTTATCAAGTCGTCATCAAGTTTTATCAAGTTCTTATCAATCTTATTTAAGGGTTTTTTCAAATCGTATCAAGTCGTTATCAGTTCTTATTTCAAGCATTATAATTATTTATTAAAATTCTTAAAACATATTATTGCTTTTCAAAGGATCAAAATGAAAATTTTTTTTTTGTTGGCGGGTTTTGGCATGCTTTTTTTTTCGGGCCCTTTTGTATTTAGTGGCTGAGATTTTTTGGGGGGGCGGGTTTGGTTTTTGCTGGCGTTTTTTTTATTTATTTTATAACCCGTAATAACCACCCCAGCAGCAATGACGCCAAAAAAGACAAACTGTTTTAAATTCAATATTTCCATGAACGATTTGGTGTTGTTGTAGGTCTTGAATCAACTTGGGTTTTAAGCTGGCATTGAAACAACTGTTGGCGTTGGCGGTGTTAGTTTTCATTATGAGTTACATTCTGTGATTGTAACATTAATTTTCTTTGTTTGTTCCACTCTGCTATTTTTTTCCTGCTGCAACGCGCCAGGATGAGGAGGCTTTTTACTGGTCACTTTCTCCATCAATGTTTTCTGATTCTGCTGATTTTTGGCTCGGTCATTTTGAAGGGAAACAAAATCTAATATGATTAAAAGTAATTAATCCCTTGATTAATGGCGATAACAATGTTCCAAATCTGTAATACAGATCACATCCTAAAAGACTCTAATGACTTTGTTAAAACGGGATCCTGCGTTAAAATCATACAAAAAAATCTTGTTCAGAATCAATGGGAGCAAATCTACTAACTAGTTTAGTGTACAAACTAAGAACAGTTTGCCCAACACTTTTTACCATTCTTGACCCCAGTTGCGCTTCATACCTGTTGTGATACTTTACAATGTCTTGCGGCGACATCTGTTGAATCTGTTCTATGCTGAATTCATTTCCAAGGTACTTTTTTGTTTATCCACATGCTGCTAAAGAATACAGCCCTTCCTTTTTGCGCATAATAGCTTGGTCATCAACTTGATCATTTGTAATCATAAGTTAGGAACGTTTAGGCTGCCCTGAAGCTGTAGTAGATCATCGCAGTTCATTTTTTTATTAATAAATAAATATTATTTTATTTTTTAAAAAGGGAGCACCGAAAAAACTATTACTAACCTCGTTACCATTCTGCTGTTATTGGAGGCTAAGTGTAGGATACACAATGCTTGGTAAAAGCTTGTTAAGAATAAAACAGCAGATCTTGGCAAGCTAGTTTTTGAAGACTCAGAAAAAGTGGTTTGCTGCCATTACAGCTTTCATTTGCTACGAAAGATTTTCTGTTAAGCAAGGATTAATTCCAGAAAATATAAATATGTAAAAATATAAAATGGCTTCACTCGTAATGATGATTGGTGGCGCTGTGGTTAATGCGCTTCTTTCAGCGGAAGTAATTACGCGTTTAGTAAACTAAAAAATAACGATGAGAGAAAAAGACATAACAGAGCTATGGAGCAACTAGCCGTGCACAAGACACCTATGAAAAGCAAAGAATGGAGCAGTTAGATTTTTTTTAACGACAGACTTAAACAACAGGGACATGCAGCTTACACATTTAAAGATGTTGACCAGGCAATAAAAGATATTTTCTAGTAACAGGCAAACAAGTTGAACATTGCCCCCACCAAAAATTTAGCGATTACTATCAACCATCAGAAAAACAAAAGACGCAAGTAAATATTGTTTATTGTTGTTGGCATGTTGTGTGTATTTTGTTGCACAAAGTATTGGCTGAATAAAAAATGAACAAAATCTATTATTCACCAAAAGGATTTATTGGATGGGAATCACGGCAATTAAAAAAGCTAAGCCAAGCAGCGGGAGTCAGTGAACAAACAGCAAAAGGAATGGTTATCTAAACAAGCGATTTGGCAAATTTATCTACCAGCGCCTAAAACGAATTTACAGAGACCACACTTTGTGAATATAACACCAAACGACACCCATCAAATGGATCTTCATATTTACCCATGATACGATTAGACGAAAAAGATTTAAGTACGCGCTTACAGTTCATTGATATAGCTTCAAGATACAAAGATGCGGAACCATTAACACAAAAGAGTGCTTCTGTGTTGCTGTCGCTATACAATGATATATCAACGAGGACCCTTAAACTTATCCTCGCATGATTCAAGTCGATGATGGAAAAGAATTTAAAGGTCAAGTAAATCAATTATTGTTAAAACATAGAGTTACCATTAAAAAAGGCATTCCAGGAGTTCACAGATCACAGGGTTTGGTTGAAAACTTTAACAAACAGTTATCTGAAAGGCTTTTTTCCTACCAGTATCACAGAGAGCTGATTGACAATTCTTCGCAACACAGAATGGGTTAGAAGACTGCCCTCAGTTTGCGCGCAATGAATAATGAAGAATTTAAAGGTCTAAAACCAGTACAAGCAATCAGAAAACAAACAATAAATGTTGTTGAAGGAGACGCCAGTTCATCAAGCAAACTATTACCATTTGGTTTGAAAGTGAGATACCCTTTTTTCACCGGGAGAAGCGGAAGGGGACACTCGCATCAGGGCAACAGATTCAGTTTGGAGTGTTGATTCATATGAGATAAAAAAAATTGTAAAGATTGAATCCGCCCGTGTATTATTTACGAGAAAACTGACACAACAAAACGACCACCCCTCAAAGATCTTTTGTGAAAGAAGAACTGCAAATAATCCCGCCAGACACAGTTCCGCTTAATTAATTTACGTAAATATATTTGAGTTTAAAATGGAAGCTCAAAAGGAAGAAATCTTACATGAAACTAAAAAAATGATAAAAAAAGAGACCTTTTGAATTAATACAAGAATCATATGATACGTGTTCAGCTATTAAGGAAACAATTAAGTGGATTCATCGGTCATGGCAACGCATCCTGATCGCCTACGATCCCAAATTTTGATTATCAGAATAACGGATAAAGAATATCTTGTAAAAATAAAAAAAATTCGTGCACATCAAGCAAACATGAGAAAAAAATTTGTCTGAATTGGAAATTGATTTGATTTGAGCTTTTTAGATACATTTGAGGAAAAATATACACCCGGGATGAAGAAGGTATGTAATTATGCTGTTTTCCAATGCCCGATTGCATATGGAAAACTCTGGATTAACAAACACACGTTTTGTGTTTGTTCTATTAATGACTTCTTTGTTACAACAGTTGTGTTGATCTCATGTAGATTAGATCGTAGTTTTACGTTGTCATGATGAAAAGTCTTTTTTTTGAACAATGCTTCTTTATAGTTGTCATGGGATATGCTTGATTGCACAACACTACGAGATATTCCTTTGCTTTTTTAACAACTTTTTTTTGGCTTGAAAGACTGTACATTTTCGACCTCAAACCAACAAACTCCTTGATCACACCTCCAGATAATTCATCCTTCATCTTACCTAAAACCTTCTTATTAATATCTGAATGCAAAGGTGAATCTTTAGGGTAATCAGATGTGTCGTACCATCCAGCATGCCCTTTAGCTACTTCTCATTCCATGTCTTTATAGATATCTTCAGTAGGGATGTCGATTACAAAGGAATCTGTATCTGTGTACAGAACTCTGGACTCAGGATACAAGGGCTTAAAGTAGTCATAAAGAAATTCTAACATCAAAAGCTTTGATAATTCTAAAACAGTAAACCCAATAAAAACGGGCTTATCCAATTTGACTTTCTTTTTTTTCATCATTATGCCAAAAAGCTGATCATGAAATCTTCTGAAGTCCTGATAATTAGGTTTTGAAGTTAGCTTAATTGCATCGTTCTCTCTGGTGACCAATCTAACATCTTTGCGCTTGTGCGGATTCTCCATAGTCTTTCCAAAAACAGCTGTTGTTCATCAACTTGAAAAAGTCTTTTTCTGAAGCATCTGCGGATTTAGTTCTGAGATCAGTGTTCTTCATGATGTATGGTTTTCATGAACTGTTCTTGATCAAAAGCAATTATACGATGAACAGCTGTCAACTTCAAACCATGTCTTAAATAAAATTGTAGAAGCCTGTAATGGCAGACATAATTTTTTTTGCCTCGAAGATTAGGCACAAGTTTAGGTGGTTCTGTTTTTGCCATCTTTAGACTTTCTGCTGCTAATGGATAGTCATTATGGTAATCATGGAGTTCCTGAGGATATTCTAAGTCAACTTCTAGAATGTATCCACACTGTTGATCTGGCGTCAAACTGCCCAACCACTTTAATGCTTTTTGAATATTATCCGTATCTGTGTACATTTTAAAGTTACGTAATGGAAGTGATTGCGCCATTGCCCATCCATACAGATTGTTTGCATCTAAATACATGAGATAGTTAGACCTTTTACTTGGATCATAGTCATCCAAGTATTTGTTGTTTGCTTTACAGTAATGGTGCGACGCCATACTGATTCCTCCACGCAATCCGTTTTCAATCATCTGAAGTATTGGCAGGTCAGACAATAAATCAATTTGTACTCCAGTAAATTTTAAGAAAGCGTCCCAGCTCATCCCAGGCGCAGAAATATAATGCGCAGGATCCAGGCTGTAATGTTTCATGCAGGTCTTCCTATAATTTTCAAAGACGTCCGCCAACAAACAGGTATCCGCCATTAAATAGGAATCATGATAGTCTCCCATCGTTTTACACTCTAACTTCTGCCACGCATCTTGAGCATGCTGGTAATCAGAATCACTGATGTCCTTTCCTCTGAGACTAGAAAAGAACGCACCTTTAGGCGGAAGTGTATCTTCGTCAAACCTTTCCCAACTGTTCATGTACTCATAAGGGTAAACGCCCTTTCTAACAAGAGTTGGGTCAAAATATTCTTCCGTTATTGGGCAGGACTTTAAGGACATAGCCAGTGACTCTAATGAACCCATCATGTGTTGCATAGAGTCGTAGAAAGACATGTTATTTAAAGTGAAACACATGTACTTTTCTGATGACTGCGCAATGCATGACACCCTGAAGTCGCTGGTTACTGCTTGCATTATAAGGTGAGAGTCGTAACCTCGCAAGTTGTGAAAGAATATAGGCAGCTTCCATGTCTTTGGTTCAAACTTTAGTTGAAGATTGCATTTACTGTGTGCTGCTCCTCTGAACTTTCCGCTGATGTGATCATGGTCTCTTACTGTTGGGTTTAAACTTTTAGGTGTTAGCTCTAAACCACAAATCCAACAGTGAGTGGCTGATTCATACTGTTGTTGGTCTTCAGGCGTCATTATGATTTCAGATAAGTTTAGATTATTAGAACAGGCATTACGCACTTGCTGCATGCGTTTTAAGAAGTATTTTGCAGCATTTGGTCCTCTGTATAATTCTGGCTTTGAATGGGCGCCATCCGACCTAACAATGATGAAGGCAAATGAGCAAATCTGATGATTACTCATTAAGACTGTTTTAGGAAGTTTCTGTGGGGTTGGTCCTTCATAAGGAACAATGAGTGATTCGAAGTCTGCATAAACAACATATGGACTAGTTTGCAACCGTTTCCAGTTCTTAAAACTAACTTTACTGCCTTCTCCGGGCGTAATTAGTTCTGTATCACAGTCAACTGGGCTAATGTAATGTTTCTTATGTTCACTCGCGGCTTGAACAGATGGAATTCTTGTTAAACATTTTCTGCAGAATTCTTGTTTGCCATGATCTGTTGTAGTATGCGCCAATAATCTACTCATTGTTCGTATCAATGTGTAGTGCGGTAGCCCTGCCAGTGAAGACATCAGGAGTAAGTCTACATGATTTTTGTCTGGTTCACCAATCGACGGACTATTCTTAGACACTCTGATAGGCACCAAATTTGTTTCCTCAGACCATGTGTATACGTTAACAGTTATTGGGTGATTCTGTTCTTCAAACTGATCAATTTTGTCTAAGCTAACAGGAAAGGATATTCCACTGAAATTAAGATCATTGATGTAAGGTTGATAGTTAGATACTCTCTCTGCGTTTTTGCGGAGTACATGCAGCCTAGCAAGAACGCACCACATGAAACATTTGTTATCTGTATTCTTTATGTTCAGAACTGCTCTTTTTGCAACTAATGTTGGAGGCAGTGGAATGTAAGACTTGCCTACAATCGGCTCATACTTAGCCTGTTTTAATCTGATCTCTAAGACTTCACCCTCTGACCAACCAGAGCCTCTCATTTTAGCTGCTTCAGAGGCTTCATTAAACTGTATAAGCAGCTGGTCTGCCCAACCAGGTGTTAAGTCATTATGAGAAAGAATAGTCTGCTGTTTAGTTGAGACCCAGACTTCTAGATTTTCTTCGTTTATTGTTATATAGTCGATTAAAACAACTAACCTTACTTTAACTGGAGGGTTTATTGTTAGTTTACTTGGAACTTGAGAAATAGCATGTACAACACTTGCCTGTACGTTTGTTGGATCAATAACTTCTAAAACGACCTCATTTAAAGCTTTTGACAAACGCTCTTCCTCGAGCATTGCTTCAAACAATTCATCTGAACCTTCATATATCTTATCCATGCTGAGTTTCTTTTCTAACTCAAAATATTTATTTAAATTAAAAAAAAAAAAACTTAACCAGAATCAATATCAACGGTCTTTTTGTGCTTGGACTCGTAAACTAAAGTATAAACGCCCTTTGGGGTTGTTAATGTGAGCTGTTTAGAACAGAGTTTAATGTTTCGTTTACTTTTTTTAAACATTCCTTTTTTATCTGGTCGGTGTCTGGCTGTTGAGAAAAAGTTGCCCTTGCCTTTCTTTGAAGATCAAACTTTTGTCTTTTGTAGTCCTCAAAATCAGCCTGTAGGCGACTAAATTCTTCATCCGTGATGTTCGAGTCGGCAAGTGCTTTATTTATTGTCAGTTTGAAGGAACTAAGTTTAGCTGTTATTAGTTGAACCATAGCTGTGTGCTTTTGGAGTTTAGCTTTTATTTTTTTGCTGACAGCACTTACAGCCAATGAACACAGGCCAAGAGTTAAAGACACACCACCTAGAGGTATAGCTACCGGTGCATCTACGCCTGTTGCTAAGAGACCTACACTTGTTCCTGCTGTTAAAGCACTAACCGCCGATGCTCCAGTATTAACATATGTAACAGCATTAAAGACAGCAGAATACCTTCGTTTGGTTTTGCTGTATTTTGAAAGGTCCTGCTCTAGTTTTTGTTGCATTTGTGTAATGTTGGTTAATCTGAAAGTTTTTATGTCTACAGCAGCAGAATTGCCTACTATCTCTTCTTTGGACACTTTTGGATAAGTCGTAACAGACATGCTTTTTTAAAATAAAAATAATTTAGTATTGGATATCTTTTAATCTGTTATCTTGAATATTCAGCTGCGCATCATATATTAAAAACAAATGTACATTAAGTGGTTTATCACTCTCTTTTTCTTTATCAATTTGAATGTTTATTACGTCTTTAACTGTTCTCCCACTCCCATGCAACTGATTATCCTCTGTTGACCTTAGGTCAATCCATAAACCGTATTTCGTTGTTAAATATTCATCAAGTCTAACACTGTGAAGGTGTAGATCTTTAGACACAAGGTCTACTGTTGGACTTCTAGACCTCCCGCCTCCAAACAATTTTCTTATTTCATCAAAATGATGATAAGGTTTAAGCCTGCTACCGTAGACTTGGTTAGGACTACCCTGAATTGAACATTGTACTTTCGTTATTTTAGGATTGATAAACTTTTCACTTTGTCTTTGGTATGGTTCTTTATCATCTTCACACAGCAATAAAATACCTTTAAGGGATCGTGCTGCGGCGCTAAAACTAAAATTCCATATAGTGTCTGCCCTGCTTTTAGGATATTTTGAATGATGAATCACTCTTTCGTAATATATTGCTAATTTTGACTGATATTGTTGCTCAATCAGCCTTGCTAAGTTAGGGTTGCTAACAATGTCAAACTCTAACGAGATGTCGAAAATGCTGTACTTGGAATCAGTGTCTGTAGATTTAATGACACGTTTGTATCCATTAAAAGTTAGTTCATATGACAATCTGTCTTTTAATGCTTCTTGAAAGTATGGCGCATGCGCTTTTAACAACTCAAAATCTAAGGGTATGGAAAATCGATTTCCATAAGCAAAACTTACAGCTTCATACTTGTTGCCGGCTTTAGCGTCTTCGGCGTCTATTCTGTGTTTTAGTGCTTCGTTATTTTCGATTCCTTGAAACGCAAGATCGGCCCTTTCATTATCGGTTAGCCATAGATCAGAATAGATTAGAAATATGTCTGCATTGTGTAAAGAAAATATTTCTTGCCCCTCAAGTTTTATAGAAATTTTCTTAACGATTGCCCGTCCCAGATTCTGTACAACTGTCCTGTTTACGTCTGTTGCTGAATCAAGTTCTATTTTAAAAGTAAGCCGTGCAGATCCCGGCACAATCACTTCATCTGCTCCTAGGTCTGGAAATTTAACAGTAAGAATTTGATCTGAATCAATAGTAGATGGATTATTTGGAACAATAATATTCTGTTTATTTCCCTTCACGCCAAAGGGCTCTTTCAGTCTTCTATGCGGGTCAAGAATCGAGCCATATGCTTGTGACATTTTTTTATAAAACAAAATAAAAAGTTAATTATTTAAAAACATGGCAGACATTGAAGGTGAAGAAGATTATGACGTTTTTGATCCTGGAGACGACATGAGTGAAATGACTCCTTTGACACAACCATCGCGCTCAGTGCAGCGTGAATTAACAGAAGAAAGGGCTGAAGCATTTTACAAAAGTTTAGGCCTAGAACCTCCCGAATTTATAGACCCTGATTTTGAATTAAAAGATGGCCATTTGTCTGTGAGAAACGACCAAGGGCAACTTGTTCAGCTTACAACTAAACCAGACCCATTAAAGTTTTTAGCTAAGAGTACAATTAGACAAAGACTCAGTGTGCGCGATCAAAATCGCCTTGGCATTACTAAACCAAAATTAGATAGGGAAGCAGTTGCTAAACTTCAAAACACACTACAGAAACTCCCAACAGATAACCAAATTCAAAACATACCCCTTAAAGATTTAAGCCCAACAGCAGACGAAATAATAGAAGCAGAAACCAGTTTTTCAGAAGAAACAGTATTAAAAACTATGCACGATCCGCCGCTACCTATGAGAGAAATAACGGCCCTTGATCATGCTTTGAGAAGCATCAGGGGCGAGTTAACAAACAATTTAGCAAAACTGGGTGAACTAGATGAGCATATAAAAAGAGAAAAAGAAAAACTAGTTGAGGCTGATGACCACAACTTAGGACCTGGTGTTAAAGAAAGAATAACACAAAGACTAAAAGATCTTGAACAAGAGAGATCAGCAAGACTAGAAGTGCTGTCTACTAACCGAGAACAATTACGAACTCAAGTGAGCAGAATAAGAGAAACTATCCAAAGAATTTTATATGAAGACACAACGTTAGCAGAACGAATAAGAACACTGTTTAGAGAGCAAGGTGTCACATTAGCAAGTGTTATAACTGCCTTAGGATTTGCAATAAGTACACTGGTGATGGCTATTACAGGCGGCGGTGGTGGGGGGGCAGTGCCACCAGGCCCGCCAACTCCGTCGTCAGATAAATCATGGGTAAAAAAACAACTCGATCACCTTGCAAACTTACTAAAAAAATTAGCCAGTAAGGCAATAGATTCTTTGCCTGGTATAATAGGGGGGATCGTTAGCTGGCTTTTGTCTGCCGCAAGTAAAGTAGTTGGCTTTATGGCTGAGCACTTATGGGCATTAGTTGTCTTAATAGTTGGGTTACTTTATAGTAAGATAAAGACCAAGTAATCCTAGGGCAGTTAATCCAAGAACAAGTGCCGTCTTTTCATATTCATGGTCATCACGAACAAAGTCCGCGTCTTCAATGGCCTTTGGGCTTTGGGCCACGGGGATTGGATGGGGTTTTGAGGGGGGATTGGGACTTCTTTTTTTATTGCTATTGCTGGCTTAGAATTTATGTCGTTTTTTCCGACCTTCTCTTCATTGCCAGCCACAAGGATTTCATTATTATAGTTTATTATTGTTCCTATCTGAAGTCTGAGGTCAGAAGGCAGCATGTATAAACCAGTGCCGACAGCAAAGTCTACTTTCGATCTTGCGTATTGCAAAACATTTTGGTACCTTTTAATACTTGAAGGCAAATCAATTGCAGAATTAATAGAATCCTCTAAATTTGCTAAATACTGTTTTTGGGCGTCAAAGCCAGTAGAAGGATCAATTATGTTTGATCTCGTTTGTGCTTGCGAACCTAGCAAACACCAAACATAAGTACGAATGGAGTCGTTTATTCGTTCTATTCCCGCTCTAGTTAGGCCCTTAGAGGTATCCAAAATAAATGTTGTCCATGCTGTTTTATGCTCTTGCTCTATGGACCCGAGGTGAACAGTTGTGCCTGAAGAGAAAGATGTGTAAGGAGGATCCCAATCATAGTTATACTTTCTGTGCACGCCCCAAAAATAAAGAGTGCCTAAACCACGATTAAGATCCAACTTTTGTCTAAAGTCTGTCTTTGGGTCAATATCAAATTCGTTACAGATCCTTTCAAAAGCCTTGTAATCTATTCTGTTGCTGAATGGATTAAACGTTTTGTCATTTGGTAATGGCGCTTGCAGTTCAGATAAAATACGTCTGAAGGTGTAATAAAAATGAAATCTATACACTGACCTCACCAAAGGATCAGGATGATTTAAATGATCAGCATACGACACTCCACACCCAGTTGATGCACAAAACACAGCAAAGTTTAACTGGTTCTGATAAAACTGCATCGGATGACTAAACCACACTTTCGGGATGTAGTCGTTTTTAATAGGAGGGTTAAGATATCTGTTCAATGGAGTACTAACCTTTACTTGAAAGGCGTCAGTCTGAGTCACAGAAATGTCGAGGGTATCAGTTGTTATATCTTTAGGACTGTAGTGAGGTCCAACAGAATATTTTGCATTAGTATATTTGAATGCACTCATTTTTAAATTTGTTTTAAAAATGTTTGTAACAATAACAACTCAAGACAGTCCTTCGTTTTTAGAATATGCTATTGATAATGAATGCGGAACCCGAAGGGTTGCACTCCATGAAATATTCTACAAAGTCGTATGGTTTAATATAACTGAATCCAAGGAAAATAATAAGATTACAAAATTTAATAATGGAGGAAGCAACGTTAGCCAGTTAACCATACCTGATGGTTATTACGGGTTTTGCTCGCTAAAAGAAGCAATGAGTAACTTCGACATTACTCTCAAACTTAACAATGCAAATTTGAAAATAATGTTGACATTCAAACCTGAAAAAGAAGTAGTAGGTTACCTTTTTGATGGAGAGCTAGCTAAAATGTTAGGCTTTGCAACTGACAATCAAGTCAGTCATAGATTTATAGTTACACCAGACGAAACTACTTATGAGGGAGAATATCCGCTCGATCTTGCATTACATTCATTACTCTATGTTCATTTGGACGAGCTGAGCACTGATGAAAACTTGTATGATGGAAGGCCCTCAACTGTTTTAAGAGCTCTTCCATCAGGGAAAGCTGCATATTGCGATTATGAAATTATACAATTCCCTAATTTACAGTTTAAAAGATTAGCTTGTGGGAGGGTCAGATCATTTAATATAAAGATCACAGATAAAACAGGGAAAGTCGTGAAATGTGATAACCTGCACATTGTTTTAGAAATAAAATAATAAGGTGTACTAAAAAATGTCACGTGGACCAGAAGAATCAGGAGTTACATTAGCGCCTGAGAGGTGTGTAACTTTAGAATTAAAAGACTTTGCAGACGTTGAGGACTTTGAACAAAACGGTGAGATAGGCACTTTGTATGGTTTTGAGTACACTAAAGATGGTTATTATAAGCGCAAAGAGGTTGACGACAACAAAAGATTTCCTAAACTAGAACAACTACGCAATCTAGAAGCAAATAATACAGGTCAGTATGAATATAAAATAGTTCGAAAAACTGACAATAAATGGCACTTAGAACCATATTTGGAATGGGACATAAAATTTGAATTCTTAAGCCCATTTACATTTTTTGACCGTCAAAAAAGTTTCAGAAAAGCATTGAACTCTGGCCCTTTACATGTAAGTCTTATGCCAGAGGACAACAGTCGGAAAGAGATCGAAATAAAGCCGTTTGGGGACAAACAGTACATCCTCCACAGAAGAGAATCGGTTTTAAAGAAAGCTTCTACAAAATTACAGTTTATTCCACGCACAAAATTAGGAGACACGTTCACAATGATATTTAAAATTTCTGTCTTAAAAGATGAGGCGAGAAATGGAGCTCTGGGCGTCAGTGACAATCTTATGAAAGGAATTCTTATTAGCTGGCAAAACTTAGACGTTGACAAACTTAAAGTTACTGTCGTCGTTCTTTACAATGGCGAGGATATTAAGGTCATAACAACAAGCAACAAAATTGATATTAGTCTAAATAGAAACGATCTTACAGAACTAAACTGGATTAATCTTACACATTTAGACCTTATAGGTTTTTATTATACTGAACAAGTTTTGACAGAGAGTATGATAAAAACAATAACTGGATTAGATTAAATTCTGTTTTAAAACTATGGAGCAGACGACTTTGGTGTCAATGCCGATGTTAAACTTTATGACAAAAACCCCTCATTGTTCATTGATTTGTGGACAGACTGGTTGTGGAAAAACAATATTTGTCCTCGACCTATTACAAACAGTTTATAGTTATAATTTTGATCATATTGTAATTTTCTGTCCAACATTAAAGTGGAACAAAGCATATCACGACAGAAGGTTTATATGGACGGATGATGAAATCTATTTAATTGATCCCAGCAATAAACTTAGCGAGTGTTTAGAACACTTTTATAGACAGTTTGAGGGAACTCAGACACTATTTATTATAGATGACTGTTCGGCAGAAAGAGACATAGTTAGAAAAAGAAATACTTTATCAAAACTAGCTTTCAGTGGAAGACATGCTGGGATAAGTGTGTGGATTTTATGTCAAAAATATAACTCAGTTTTAAAAGACTTTAGAGAGCAATTAAAGACAGTGGTTTTATTTCACATGAAAGATAGAGACGCATTTGATGAATGTATGAAAGAAAACGATGTTATTGAAAACGATCAAGAAAAACGAAGGATTAAGCAAAAACTTAAGTCTCAAAAGTTTTCTAAATTAGTGTTAAAAACAGATAATCCTACACATTATGTATGTTTGTAAATGTTTTTTTTTAAGTCTTACTTAGCAGAGAACTATAAAATCTTCGTTCTAGGGCAACCGCCCGAAACTGGTTGAGGGCGGGTGAGCTAGAACGAAGATTTTATAGTTCTCTAACCGACGACATTGACAGTTTTCTTTTTCGGTTCGAGAACTCTTGTGGTTGGCCGAAGGAGAAATGGACGTTATCGCGTCACTGTTTAAGGGAAGTGCTTTGGCACTATACCACACACTTGCGGCAAAGGAAAGGTTGACTTGGGATCAATTAAAAGAAGAACTCTTAAAGAAGTTTCAATGCTCAGCTGACCGTTTTCGTGAGCGTTTCCGATCCATTCGTTCTGACAAGGGAGAATCATTTCCGTCTTTTTTGATAGGAATGAGTCATTGTTTGGACAGATGGATAGACCTAACAAAGACGAATAAAACTTTCGAATCACTGCGAGATTTGCTACTTCGAGAGCAACTTTTTCAAAGCGTCAGTAAAGATTTGGCCACTTTTCTTAAGGAAAGACAGTTCGATAACGTTGACGAAATGTGTCAGATGGCGGATCAGTACTGTATTGCTCATCCGGATAAAGGTGTTGCCTGCAAGGAAAATTCTTCCCTTTTCGAGTCTCACACGGCATTTCAGATGCATTCTGGACAAGGAAACGATAGAAGAGGAAATCGCGCTTCATTCCAAGGTCTGCACTGTTACACGTCTTTTGGCAACAGACAACGACCTTTCCGTGGTCAAGGCCATGTCGGTTCTGGCGATTTCCGTCAGTGCCAATACTCACCACCGGAAAGACCTTTTCCTTTCCGAGGACGTGGTGAACAACAACCGCGCAGACCCTTTGGTCCAGCTCGTGGACAAGGTCGAGGTTTACAGACTAACGGTAACCAGTTGTCCACCGATCAAACCATGCGTTGCCATTTTTGTGATGGCAAATTCCATTTGAAACGGGACTGTTCTTTCAAAGGAAGTGGAGCAAAGACTGGATTTGCTTCCACTACATGTGAAGAAGGTCTTGTTTTGGTGCCAGATCAGTCCATTGATGGTCTTCTTTTGGAGGATTGTGCCATTAATGGTTTACAAGGTTCTGTTTTGCGAGATACAGGTTGCACCACAGCTGGTGTAAGGAAATGTTTTGTTCTACCGGACCAGTATCTTGACAGTGTTCAGAGATGCAGATCGTTCGGTGGAAAAATTGAAGTTTTTCCACTTGCAAAAATTTCCGTTGATACACCATACTACTCCAGGTCACTTACCGCCTGTGTTATTGAGAATCCAGTTTGCGATTTGATTTTGGGAAATCTACCAGGTGTTGTGACAGTACATGGTGGTGCCAGAGGATCTTTCGTTCCTTGTCTCATCAGTACAAGATCAAAGTTGTAGAGCAAGGAAGACCCACAAAACCGCTCACGGTTTCAAAACTAGATGAACTGAAAGTTACACCAGACATTTTGAAGACTATGCAGAGAAGCGACGAGACATTGACGACTGTACTGTCTACTGCAAAGCAGAGTGTCTCTGACAAACCAACGGACAAGCCGATGTACATACTGGACTCTGACATCCTCTACAGGCATGCACCTGGACAAGACAACAAACAGATTGTGGTTCCCAAACCACTGAGGGAAACAGTATTACATACGGCCCATGATGCATTGTTCGCAGGTCATTGTGGCATCAAGCGAACGTTAAGAGTTCTGGATTCATTTTTTTGGCCAGGGGTCACAAAAGAAGTCACACAGTATTGTCGTTCTTGTGACATTTGCCAAAAAAACAACTCAAAAAGGTCGCGTCCCATGTGCGCCTTTGCACAAAATGCCCCTAATTTCGGTTCCCTTTTGGAAGGTGGCCATTGACCTTGTCGGCCCTTTCCCACCATCTTCCTCGGGAAATCGGTGTATTCTCACTTTGGTCGACACGGCGACAAGATTTCCCGAAGCAATTCCCCTGAAGAAAATCGATACCATATCTGTCGCTGAGGCACTCCTCTCTATTTTTTCCAGAGTAGGACTTCCCGAGGAAATTCTGTCAGATTGCGGGACACAGTTCATTTCAGACCTCATGAAGGAAATATACAGACTGCTGTCGATCTCTTCTGTTTCAACCACGCCATACCATCCCCAGTCCAATGGAATGGTTGAAAGATTTAATGGAACATTAAAGTCCATGTTGAGAAAAGTCACAAGGCGGGAGCCCCAAGAATGGGATCGTTTTATACCTGCGTTGCTCTTTGCATACAGGGAACTGCCGAACGAAACTTTGGGGTTTTCGCCTTTTGAACTGCTTTTTGGACACTCACCGCGGGGTCCTTTGGATCTGTTAGTCACACAGTGGACGAACAAGACGGACATACCTGAAGACAGGAACGTTTACCAATACGTCTATGACCTGCATAACCGAATAAAAGATGCATGTGAACTTGCCCAACAGTCAGCTGACAGGAAAACTGATTTGTATAAGGACTTTGCTGACAGGAAAGCAAAGGCACGTTCATTCAGTGTAGGTGACAAGGTACTTGTCCTGCTGTCAGATGAGCACAACAAACTTCGTGTCATGTGGAAAGGTCCTTTTGATGTCATTGAAAAACTTTCTGGAGTGAACTACAAAGTGAAAATGGCAAATGCTGAAAAGGTGTTCCATGTAAATATGCTAAAAAAGTATGTTGAACGTACAAATGTTGCCATTAATGAGTCAATTGAATGGATATGTCCAGTGTCTGGAACAGATGTGGCTGTTACAGAAATCATTGATTCTGATTTTGTACCTGATGTTACATACAGAGACAGAGCAAAGACTGTGCAAACAACAAATGTGGGATAGTTAACTTCTACAAGTATAGATGATACTGTACCTCTGCCCACTCTTTCTGTCCAGGGAGAAACTTATCGTGATGTTGTTGTGTGTGATGATCTGTCTTTGATTCAGAAGGAACAATTGGAAGGTATTTTGAAGGACTTTCAGGATATTCTGACTGATACCCCAGGGACAGTGACAGCAATTGAACCCCATACTATTCACTTGAGTACGGAAAACCCAGTCCGAGTCAAACCATACCCCCTCCCATTTGCGAAAAAACAGGTTGTCGAAAGAGGGATTCAGGTCATGCTCGGGTTGAAAGTTATTGAACCGTCCTCGTCACCATACAGCTCACCAGTTGTATTGGTGGACAAACCTGATGGCTCGGTGCCGTTTTGCATCGATTACAGGAAGTTAAACAAAATCACTGTGTTTGATGCAGAACCTATCCCAGACATTGAGGAACTTCTTTGTCAACTGTCAGAAGGAAAATATTTTGTCAAAATAGATTTGACTAAAGGATATTGGCAAATCCCGATGGCTGAAGCAGACAAGGAAAAAACAGCTTTTCAGACACCTTTTGGACTGTTTCAATGGACGAAAATGCCATTTGGTTTACAAAACGCCACAGCTTCTTTGCCAGAATGATGCGCGCACTAAAACTTCATGAGTGTGGAGCAGTAAATTTTTTTTGATGACATTTTGCTTGCTGCAAAGTCATGGAATGATCTTCTGGAAAACTTGAGAGCTGTTTTTTGTAAACTCCGGAATTTTGGTCTGACGTCTAGACCGTCCAAAATTCGTGCTGGATTCAAGTCTCTTGAATTTTTGGGTCATGTCATTTCTGTTGGGAAAATGACACCAGAGGAAAAGAAAGTAGAAAAGATCTTGGCCTTGAAGAGACCCAGTACAAAGAAACAGATCAGATCACTCCTTGGATTGTTGTCCTATTACAGAAGATATGTACCGCACTTTGCGTCCTTGACAGCCCCTTTGAGTGACTTAACAAAAGGAACAAAAAACAAAAGTATCGTCTGGTCAGATGAGTTCCAGAAAGCTCTTAAATGTGTTCAAGACACCCTCAATTCATTCCCTGTGCTGCTTTTGCCCTCTCTTTCAGAGGATTTTGTTTTGAGAACTGATGCCAGCTCCAAAGGCATGGGAGCTGTACTGTTGCAAGAAAAGAATGGATTGTTACATCCTGTCCAATATGCAAGTAAAAAGTTCACTAACACACAAGTCAAATACTCAACAATTGAGAGGGAATGTCTTGCTATTGTTTGGGCTTGTGAGAAATTTGCCAGATTCCTTACTGGAAGACAGTTTCGGTTACAAACAGACCACAGGCCACTGACGTTTTTGCAGTCGTCCAAGACCAAAAATAGCAGGCTGTTAAGATGGGCTTTGTCATTGCAGGAGTTCAAGTTTGACATTGAGCCATTACCTGGCACTCAGAATATCATGGCAGATTTTCTGTCTCGTGCGTGAGTGCACAGTATCCTTCGTGCTGCTGTAACTGCTGTTTGTTTTCATTGTGGACAGACTCTTTTTTATTCTGCTGTTTGTTTTCATTGTGGAAAGACTTTATTGACATTTTGGCAGGGTTATGTCTGCTACTGTCAATCTGAATGGATAAGTAGTTGTGACTTATCTTTCCCCAAAAGTGCATATGTATTGGCATTGGTGGCTCTTTGTAGGATGCTATTTTGTGAATGTGTGCAGAATACTTCATTTGATGTCTTACAAGTGCTGTTTTTTTTTCACGTTGGTCCATTGTGAAGAATGAAAAAAATGTTTAACTTTCGAATGGACTATTATATTGTATATTTTTGCTTGAACAAAGACTTTTCACTTGCCAAATTTTTCTCAAGTGAGTCATGAGGAAATTCTCGTTTTGTGAGGATTTTGGGACACATGTTTATGTGAGAACAGGCAAGAAAAACTATGTTTACATGTTGGTATATATAAACATGAATGGCATTTGGAATTATCAGTATCATATGTTCTTCGTGTCTGTGTAACTTGTGATTTGTGATGGAGTTTGAATTTGTTTTTGTTTTTCAAGAAAGGAAAAAAGTGTTTTTGCATTTTTTTCCCAAACTAAGATTTTGAAATGTGATTTTGAATCTTTATGATGTTCATGAAGATTAGTTCTATGCTTTAATGGCAACTCTTGAATGATGAGAAATTGATGATTGATGGTTGAAGATGTATATTAATTAGATATGTATATGTTTGTAAAAAAAAAAAATTTCTTTGCGAAAGTTTTTTTTTCACCCCGGGATGGGGGGTTTCATGTGATGTAGCCTCACATGGCGACATGTGACGTTCCATCGCGTATGCCCTTATTTGTTATAAAGCATTTCCCTAGGTAGGGAAAAGAAAAGGTAAAAGAAACAATAATTCACGTGGCCTGACCAGTGTGATCGGTGTCGCTGGTGGCTATTAAAACAGTTCAGTGAATGGACGGACGTTGTCCATTGGTCAGCAACCGTGGGCTGGTAATGCGTAGAGTTAGACGAGTACTCACTGAATGTGAGCGCAGGAGGGAAAAAGAAAGTATAGGAAGGAGATGGCTTGGGGACACTGACCGGACAGGTTGTTTGAAGAATGAGTTCCACCTGCAATTCACCATTACCAGGTGAGGTATAGACAGATGGGGAGAGAAAAAAGAGAGAGTTAAGAAAAGGAAAAAAGGGAAAAGAATTTATCATTATTCAGATTTTGAAATAGATTACTTACACGGACTTCATTCGTGTTTCAGCCCTTCCCGGTGCTGTGGCAGCACCAGTAACGGACTAGGCGACTGAGGCAGTCGCAGAAGTAGTTGATCTCCAGTGCTGCGGCAGCACCTAATTGTGAAGAAGACTGTGACAGTCGTGAGAGAATTTAAAGAATTTATCATGTTGACCCACAAAGATTGTTGATTGTTCCCCTGGGTCGGAATTCAGATACTAGCCATCTTTGACTCTTCGTTAGAAAACTGTATGAATTGTTTCTCCAGTGAGGAGGAGAAACCATTAAAAGATGTAATTCTGAATTATGTATAATGAGATGAAAAGATGTATTCTTGAATTATGTATAATAAGATGAAAAGATATATTCGTGAATTATTATGTATAATGAGATGAAGTTTGGTCCCAGCTAGTGGATCTGTGGAATGTCTGTACCTCCACTGGAGAGGAGGAATGAAAAATAATTCTTAGAAAACAAACCAGTTGAAAAATTTGAAAAGTTGATTATTGTTTAGTAAATTATTCCCCGGAGAGGAGGGGGAGAAGAAGAGTTATTGTAGTGTGCCTTCTGGTTGTTTGGAGAGATTGCGTGTGCACGGAGTGAATGCTGGGCTGAGTGCGGGCATGCATTTATGCACAGTGTGACAGAAAGAATAAAGGAAGTAAGGAAACTGAATGAACGATATTGACTGGATGACAGGGAAACGACTGAATGAAGCGCCAGCTGGCAGCTCTTCAGTCAGCACAACCCAGGTAGACAGCCAGTTGTGTAAATGAGTGTGGATTGTAAGCACTTAGAGCTTGGTCTCTAGCGCAGGATAGGCGAAATGTAAGTATTCATAATAATAATCATAACATTGCATAAGACAACACACTTACAACCAAATTTGTTCATAAAAAAAGCAAAGCAGAACAAAATGTACATTGCATGAGATAATAAAGTTACAACCAAATCTCTTCATAAAAAATCAAAAGCAGAAAAAAAGGAACATTGCATGAGAATAAATTTACAACTAAAGCTGCTCATCAAAAAGCAAAGCAGAGCAAGGGAACACTGCATGAGGAATTAAAACTGGAGGATTCTGCTTTTCGGTCGAAGTCTTCACCTGGCATAGTCCATAGGGCCTGACACCACTTTCTGTCGGACACAGGAAACAAATCCATTCTGTTGAATACAGAACCAAACAATGATGATAATTTTTATACCCCCACTAAAAAAAAAGTGAAAATTTATTAAAAACATTTAACAAAACAAACAAACAAAAAGATACATACAGCAGATTGGCTATGCATTTTGACAACGTGTACTTCAAATGGTAACATAAAATCAGACAAGTTGGCATGGTATGTAGCAAATTGAGAATGGACAATATATATATATATATATATATATATATATATATATGGAGACACACACACACACACACACACACACACACACACACACACACACACACACTTTCCACATCAAAGACAAGAAATAAGATCATGGAGGCTGAGGAAAAAAACCTAACTGATGACATAGCGTACGAGATGATCACTAGACAAAAATTTGGAGTCTGCCACTGAGACTTTGATGGTTGAAGGGAAGTAACTCAGACCATTTACAGGTACATCAAACCTGTAAACAAAGAGTTGGGAATGTGTGGTGGAGGGTTACCGATGATTGGCCAGTAAGAGATTATGGTGGTGGGAGGGATTCTGGGAGGGTCATACAAATTCACTGGATGTCTGAGGGGGAAACAACTGGTCTGGAAGATGAAGGACAGAGGGAACAGTGAACAATAATAAATTCTGTTTTCCGTCCCGTTCATTTGTTTCAATTACAGAGCACATTTTTCCACAAATCACAATCTTGTGTGGACGCAACACTGAAGGTGAAAATGCCAAACAGAAAGAGAGGTGGGCCTCGAAAGGTGTATCGATGTGTCTGCAGGGAACAGATGAGTCCGCCACAGCTGGAGGCCCTCTGTTCTATTTCTGTCACAAATTTATATTGTAAGAACTCCCTGCATCTCCGAGTGTCGGGATGTGAGAAAGGAGAAACACCAACAGTATGGAGACAGATGAGTGCAAAGAAAGGGGAAGTGGACAGAAAAGGGAATGTGACAAAACATAGGTGGAAGGGAAAAGGGGCAGATAAGTAGAGCAGAAAGAAATGGAAAGAGGACAGCAGGAACCAGAAATATGTGATGCACCTGTCTTTTTCGCTTACATCCCTTATCAGTTGCACGTTGCAACACAAGTTCAGATCTGAAGCATCAATGGATACAAAAGCACTGCAAATAACTGATAGGAGGGGATTTCACGAAGAAGACTGAGAGTATGGGGAAACAGTGGGAGGAGAGAGAGAGAGAGGGGTGGGGTGGGGGGGGGGGGGGAGCAGAAGGATTCATTACAATAGTAAAACTTCAGCGTTAACATGAAAGAACATGCAAAACTTAATAAGCTCTGGAAGACAAGGGACAAGAAATGAGAGAAACCTTGTCAATGAGGTAAATGGCCTCAGACCTGGAGAGGAAAAGAGAAACTGGAAATGGTAACAGACTGAAAAGAGAATGATACTTAAAGAAGAAGACAAGAATGAGACGAAGAGATGTAAAAGAGATAAGAAAAGGAGAGGGTGGTTAGAGAGTGAATGTGAATGTAAATGTTAGTAAGCCAGAGGGAAGCAAACTAAAGGAGTATGGGAATGGATATGTGAAAAAGAACACAATGAAGAGGCTTTGAATAGAACAGAATGAAAAGGCTTTGAATAGAACAGAGTGAAGAGGCTTTGAATAGAACAAAATGAAGAGGCTTTGAATAGGACTGAGTGAAGAGGCTTTGAATAGAACAGAGTGAAGAGGCTTTGAATAGAACAGAGTGAAGAGGCTTTGAATAGAACAGAATGAAAAGGCTTTGAATAGAACAGAGTGAAGAGGCTTTGAATAGAACAGAGTGAAGAGGCTTTGAATAGAACAGAATGAAGAGGCTTTGAATAGAACAGAATGAAAAGGCTTTGAATAGAACAGAGTGAAGAGGCTTTGAATAGAACAAAGTGAAGAGGCTTTGAATAGAACAGAGTGAAGAGGCTTTGAATAGAACAGAGTGAAGAGGCTTTGAATAGAACAAAGTGAAGAGGCTTTGAATAGAACAAAGTGAAGAGGCTTTGAATACAGCAGAGTGAAGAGGCTTTGAATAGAACAGAGTGAAGAGGCTTTGAATAGAACAGAGTGAAGAGGCTTTGAGACTTAAGTTTTTGCTTAATCCTTCGTTTTTCTTGATCAATAAACATCATTTTCACGCATACATTCATCAAATGTGAAATAAAATTTTTGCAAAACTCTTCACATCTGGCCGCATTACTGATCACCTCTGGATCTCACTTGAGACCCTATGGCGCCCTAGGGCCCCAAGCCAGACCCAGAGGGTCACATATAACACGGCCAGATGTGAAGGGTTTTGAGAATATGCCTCCAACAGTATTATACTTTTATACTTGTTTGCCTGCTTTCTATTTGTCTAATTTGGGCAATCCCTCACCCCCTTTTTAGTGACTCTTCCAGATTTGGGTTTACGGGCGTTTATAGCCGCGCCAGTGACCCAGACAACACAACACATGTGGTTTACGGGCGTTTATAGCCGCGCCAGTGACCCAGACAAACGAAACACGAAATGGGAAGAGTCACTAGAGGGCAGGGAAGAGGGCAAATTTAGACTTTTGCAATACCATGACAACCAAGTATTTAAAACTACTGCAGGCATATCCCCAATGTTGTTATCTTCAAGATTTATATATATACTGTACACAAACAAACGCTTACAATTACATGGTGTCTACTTGCCTAGAGTAAAGTTGTTTTTATTTTGTTAAAACAACACCAAAAGCTAATTAACAAAGTGCATCTTACCTTACTTTTTAGTCACTACTTTTTAATCAAATTTATTTTAAATACTTTATTAGATTGAATATAAAAATGCTGCTTTTAATACATAAAATTGGGAAAAGATTATTTTGAGGTGGGGAATTTAGCCGCCTAAATTTATACAATGACGTCTAACGCCTGCACTAAACGACGCCGGTGGGGAATTTAGCCGTCTAAATTTATACAATGCTGCGTGGCGGCCTGCAGTAAACGACGCCCTTACATCCGTTATGTGTAACTTGACACGAACCCGGAAACAGTGCGGCGCTTCGACTCGGCAATTATGCAGTTGAGTAAGCCGTGGCCAGACATGTCTGACCTAGATACTACATAAAGGCAGCAAACCCTTCAGAGGAGTTGTCTCCCCGGAAAAGAATGTAACAATTAATTGTGTTTTATGAAAAAATCGTCATTAAGTCGTTCTAGGTTCTTATTCAAGTTGGCATCACGTTCTTATTCAAGTTCTTATTTAAGTTCTTAACAAGTTTTTATTCAAGTTCTTATTTAAGTTCTTAACAAGTCAACATCAAGTTCTTAACAAGTCATCATCAAGTTCTTAACAAGTTCTTATTCAAGTACTTATTCAAGTTCTTAACAAGTCGTCATCAAGTCATCATTAAGTTTTTATCAAGTCGTCATTAAGTTCTTATCAAGTCGTCATCAAGTTCTTATCAAGTTCTTATCAAGTTCTTATTTAAGTTTTATCAAGTCGTCATCAAGTCGTTATCAAGTTCTTATTCAAGTCACTTATAATTATTTATTAAGTTCTTAACATATTATTGCATATCAAATGGATCAAAATGAGATTTTGTTGTTGGCAGTTCTGGCATGCTTTTTTGTTCGGCTTCTGTATTTAGTGGCTGAGACTTTTTGGACTGCTTTGGTTTTTGCTGGCGTTGTTTATATATTTTATAACCGTAATAACCACCCCCAGCAGCAATGACGCCAAAAATGACAACTGTTTTAAATTCAATATTCCATGACGACTTTGGTGTTGTTGTAGGTCTTGAATCAACTTGTGTATTTACAGCTGGCATTGAAACAACTGTTGGCGTTGGCGGTGTTATGTTTTCATTATGAGTTACATTCTGTGATTGTAACATTAATTTTCTTTGTTTGTTCCACTCTGCTAATTTTTTTCCTGCTGCAACGCGCCCAGGATGAGGAGGCTTTTTACTGGTCACTTTCTCCATCAATGTTTTCTGATTCTGCTGATTTTCTGGCTCGGTCATTTTGAAGGGAAACAAAATCTATATGATTAAAAGTAATTAATCCCTTGATTAATGGCGATAACAATGTTCCAAATCTGTAATACAGATCACATCCTAGAGACTCTAATGACTTTGTTAAAACGGGATCCTGCGTTAAATCATACATAAAATCTTGTTCAGAATCAATGGGAGCAAATCTACTAACTAGTTTAGTGTACAAACTAAGAACAGTTTGCCCAACACTTTTTACCATTCTTGACCCCAGTTGCGCTTCATACCTGTTGTGATACTTTACAATGTCTTGCGGCGACATCTGTTGAATCTGTTCTATGCTGAATTCATTTCCAAGGTACTGTTTTGTTTATCCACATGCTGCTAAAGAATACAGCCCTTCCTTTTTGCGCATAATAGCTTGGTCATCAACTTGATCATTTGTAATCATAAGTTCAGGAACGTTTAGGCTGCCCTGAAGCTGTAGTAGATCATCGCAGTTCATGTTTTATTAATAAATAAATATTATTTTATTTTTTAAAAATGAGCACCGAAAAAACTATTACTAACCTCGTATACCATTCTGCTGTTATTGGAGGCCTAAGTGTAGGATACACAATGCTTGGTAAAAGCTTGTTAAGAATAAAACCAGCAGATCTTGGCAAGCTAGATTTTGAAGACTCAGCAAAGTGGTTTGCTGCCATTACAGCTTCATTTGCTACGAAAGATTTTCTAGTTAAGCAAGGAATAATTCCAGAAAATATAAATATGTAAAAATATAAAAATGGCTTCACTCGTAATGATGATTGGTGGCGCTGTGGTTAATGCGCTTGCTTTCAGCGGAAGTAATTACGCGTTTAGTAAACTACAAAATAACGATGAGAGAAAAAGACATAACAGAGCTATGGAGCAACTAGCCGCTGCACAAGACACCTATGAAAAGCAAAGAATGGAGCAGTTAGATTTTATTAACGACAGACTTAAACAACAGGGACATGCAGCTTACACATTTAAAGATGTTGACCAGGCAATAAAAGAATATTTTCTAGTAACAGGCAAACAAGTTGAAACATTGCCCCCACCAAAATTTAGCGATTACTATCAACCATCAGAAAAACAAAAGACGCAAGAAATATTGTTTATTGTTGTTGGCATGTCTGCTGTGTATTTTGTTGCACAAAGTATTGGCTGAATAAAAAATGAACAAAATCTATTATTCACCAAAAGGATATTGGAAGGGAATCACGGCAATTAAAAAGCTAAGCCAAGCAGCGGGAGTCAGTGAACAAACAGCAAAGGAATGGTTATCTAAACAAGCGATTTGGCAAATTTATCTACCAGCGCCTAAACGAATACAGAGACCACACTTTGTGAATATAACACCAAACGACACCCATCAAATGGATCTTCTATATTTACCCCATGATACGATTAGACGAAAAAGATTTAAGTACGCGCTTACAGTCATTGATATAGCTTCAAGATACAAAGATGCGGAACCATTAACACAAAAGAGTGCTTCTGCTGTTGCTGTCGCTATACAACTGATATATCAACGAGGACCCTTAACTTATCCTCGCATGATTCAAGTCGATGATGGAAAAGAATTTAAAGGTCAAGTAAATCAATTATTGTTAAAACATAGAGTTACCATTAAAAGAGGCATTCCAGGAGTTCACAGATCACAGGGTTTGGTTGAAAACTTTAACAAACAGTTATCTGAAAGGCTTTTTTCCTACCAGTATCACAGAGAGCTGATTGACAATTCTCGCAACACAGAATGGGTTAGAAGACTGCCCTCAGTTTTGCGCGCAATGAATAATGAAGAATTTAAAGGTCTAAAACCAGTACAAGCAATCAGAAAACAAACAATAAATGTTGTTGAAGGAGACGCCAGTTCATCAAGCAAACTATTACCATTTGGTTTGAAAGTGAGATACCTTTATTCACCGGGAGAAGCGGAAGGGGACACTCGCATCAGGGCAACAGATCCAGTTTGGAGTGTTGATTCATATGAGATAAAAAAAATTGTAAAGATGAATCCGCCCGTGTATTATTTACGAGAAACTGACACAACAAAACGACCAGCCCCTCAAAGATCTTTTGTGAAAGAAGAACTGCAAATAATCCCGCCAGACACAGTTCCGCTTAATTAATTTACGTAAATATATTTGAGTTTAAAATGGAAGCTCAAAAGGAAGAAATCTTACATGAAACTAAAAAAATGATAAAAAAAGAGACCTTAGAATTAATACAAGAATCATATGATACGTGTTCAGCTATTAAGGAAACAATTAAGTGGATTCATCGGTACATGGCAACGCATCCTGATCGCCTACGATCCCAAATTTTGATTATCAGAATAACGGATAAAGAATATCTTGAAAAAATAAAAAAAAATTCGTGCACATCAAGCAAACATGAGAAAAAAATTTGTCTGAATTGGAAATTGATATGATTGAGCTTCTAGATACATTTGAGGAAAAATATAAACCCGCGGATGAAGAAGGTATGTAATTATGCTGTTTTCCAATGCCCGATTGCATATGAAAACTCTGGATTAACAAACACACGTTTTGTGTTTGTTCTATCTAATGACTTCTTTGTTACAACAGTTGTGTTGATCTCATGTAGATTAGATCGTAGTTTTACGTTGTCATGATGAAAAGTCTTTTTTTGAACAATGCTTCTTTATAGTTGTCATGGGATATGCTTGATTGCACAACACTACGAGATATTCCCTTTGCTTTTTTAACAACTTTTTTTTGGCTTGAAAGACTGTACATTTTCGACCTCAAACCAACAAACTCCTTGATCACACCTCCAGATAATTCATCCTTCATCTTACCTAAAACCTTCTTATTAATATCTGAATGCAAAGGTGAATCTTTAGGGTAATCAGATGTGTCGTACCATCCAGCATGCCCTTTAGCTACTTCTCATTCCATGTCTTTATAGATATCTTCAGTAGGGATGTCGATTACAAAGGAATCTGTATCTGTGTACAGAACTCTGGACTCAGGATACAAGGGCTTAAAGTAGTCATAAAGAAATTCTAACATCAAAAGCTTTGATAATTCTAAAACAGTAAACCCAATAAAAACGGGCTTATCCAATTTGACTTTCTTTTTTTTCATCATTATGCCAAAAAGCTGATCATGAAATCTTCTGAAGTCCTGATAATTAGGTTTTGAAGTTAGCTTAATTGCATCGTTCTCTCTGGTGACCAATCTAACATCTTTGCGCTTGTGCGGATTCTCCATAGTCTTTCCAAAACAGCTGTTGTTCATCAACTTGAAAAAGTCTTTTTCTGAAGCATCTGCGGATTTAGTTCTGAGATCAGTGTTCTTCATGATGTATGGTTTCATGAACTGTTCTTGATCAAAAGCAATTATACGATGAACAGCTGTCAACTTCAAACCATGTCTTAAATAAAATTGTAGAAGCCTGTAATGGCAGACATAATTTTTTTTGCCTCGAAGATTAGGCACAAGTTTAGGTGGTTCTGTTTTTGCCATCTTTAGACTTTCTGCTGCTAATGGATAGTCATTATGGTAATCATGGAGTTCCTGAGGATATTCTAAGTCAACTTCTAGAATGTATCCACACTGTTGATCTGGCGTCAAACTGCCCAACCACTTTAATGCTTTTTGAATATTATCCGTATCTGTGTACATTTTAAAGTTACGTAATGGAAGTGATTGCGCCATTGCCCATCCATACAGATTGTTTGCATCTAAATACATGAGATAGTTAGACCTTTTACTTGGATCATAGTCGTCCAAGTATTTGTTGTTTGCTTTACAGTAATGGTGCGACGCCATACTGATTCCTCCACGCAATCCGTTTTCAATCATCTGAAGTATTGGCAGGTCAGACAATAAATCAATTTGTACTCCAGTAAATTTTAAGAAAGCGTCCCAGCTCATCCCAGGCGCAGAAATATAATGCGCAGGATCCAGGCTGTAATGTTTCATGCAGGTCTTCCTATAATTTTCAAAGACGTCCGCCAACAAACAGGTATCCGCCATTAAATAGGAATCATGATAGTCTCCCATCGTTTTACACTCTAACTTCTGCCACGCATCTTGAGCATGCTGGTAATCAGAATCACTGATGTCCTTTCCTCTGAGACTAGAAAAGAACGCACCTTTAGGCGGAAGTGTATCTTCGTCAAACCTTTCCCAACTGTTCATGTACTCATAAGGGTAAACGCCCTTTCTAACAAGAGTTGGGTCAAAATATTCTTCCGTTATTGGGCAGGACTTTAAGGACATAGCCAGTGACTCTAATGAACCCATCATGTGTTGCATAGAGTCGTAGAAAGACATGTTATTTAAAGTGAAACACATGTACTTTTCTGATGACTGCGCAATGCATGACACCCTGAAGTCGCTGGTTACTGCTTGCATTATAAGGTGAGAGTCGTAACCTCGCAAGTTGTGAAAGAATATAGGCAGCTTCCATGTCTTTGGTTCAAACTTTAGTTGAAGATTGCATTTACTGTGTGCTGCTCCTCTGAACTTTCCGCTGATGTGATCATGGTCTCTTACTGTTGGGTTTAAACTTTTAGGTGTTAGCTCTAAACCACAAATCCAACAGTGAGTGGCTGATTCATACTGTTGTTGGTCTTCAGGCGTCATTATGATTTCAGATAAGTTTAGATTATTAGAACAGGCATTACGCACTTGCTGCATGCGTTTTAAGAAGTATTTTGCAGCATTTGGTCCTCTGTATAATTCTGGCTTTGAATGGGCGCCATCCGACCTAACAATGATGAAGGCAAATGAGCAAATCTGATGATTACTCATTAAGACTGTTTTAGGAAGTTTCTGTGGGGTTGGTCCTTCATAAGGAACAATGAGTGATTCGAAGTCTGCATAAACAACATATGGACTAGTTTGCAACCGTTTCCAGTTCTTAAAACTAACTTTACTGCCTTCTCCGGGCGTAATTAGTTCTGTATCACAGTCAACTGGGCTAATGTAATGTTTCTTATGTTCACTCGCGGCTTGAACAGATGGAATTCTTGTTAAACATTTTCTGCAGAATTCTTGTTTGCCATGATCTGTTGTAGTATGCGCCAATAATCTACTCATTGTTCGTATCAATGTGTAGTGCGGTAGCCCTGCCAGTGAAGACATCAGGAGTAAGTCTACATGATTTTTGTCTGGTTCACCAATCGACGGACTATTCTTAGACACTCTGATAGGCACCAAATTTGTTTCCTCAGACCATGTGTATACGTTAACAGTTATTGGGTGATTCTGTTCTTCAAACTGATCAATTTTGTCTAAGCTAACAGGAAAGGATATTCCACTGAAATTAAGATCATTGATGTAAGGTTGATAGTTAGATACTCTCTCTGCGTTTTTGCGGAGTACATGCAGCCTAGCAAGAACGCACCACATGAAACATTTGTTATCTGTATTCTTTATGTTCAGAACTGCTCTTTTTGCAACTAATGTTGGAGGCAGTGGAATGTAAGACTTGCCTACAATCGGCTCATACTTAGCCTGTTTTAATCTGATCTCTAAGACTTCACCCTCTGACCAACCAGAGCCTCTCATTTTAGCTGCTTCAGAGGCTTCATTAAACTGTATAAGCAGCTGGTCTGCCCAACCAGGTGTTAAGTCATTATGAGAAAGAATAGTCTGCTGTTTAGTTGAGACCCAGACTTCTAGATTTTCTTCGTTTATTGTTATATAGTCGATTAAAACAACTAACCTTACTTTAACTGGAGGGTTTATTGTTAGTTTACTTGGAACTTGAGAAATAGCATGTACAACACTTGCCTGTACGTTTGTTGGATCAATAACTTCTAAAACGACCTCATTTAAAGCTTTTGACAAACGCTCTTCCTCGAGCATTGCTTCAAACAATTCATCTGAACCTTCATATATCTTATCCATGCTGAGTTTCTTTTCTAACTCAAAATATTTATTTAAATTAAAAAAAAAAAAACTTAACCAGAATCAATATCAACGGTCTTTTTGTGCTTGGACTCGTAAACTAAAGTATAAACGCCCTTTGGGTTGTTAATGTGAGCTGTTTAGAACAGAGTTTAATGTTTCGTTTACTTTTTTTAAACATTCCTTTTTTATCTGGTCGGTGTCTGGCTGTTGAGAAAAAGTTGCCCTTGCCTTTCTTTGAAGATCAAACTTTTGTCTTTTGTAGTCCTCAAAATCAGCCTGTAGGCGACTAAATTCTTCATCCGTGATGTTCGAGTCGGCAAGTGCTTTATTTATTGTCAGTTTGAAGGAACTAAGTTTAGCTGTTATTAGTTGAACCATAGCTGTGTGCTTTTGGAGTTTAGCTTTTATTTTTTTGCTGACAGCACTTACAGCCAATGAACACAGGCCAAGAGTTAAAGACACACCACCTAGAGGTATAGCTACCGGTGCATCTACGCCTGTTGCTAAGAGACCTACACTTGTTCCTGCTGTTAAAGCACTAACCGCCGATGCTCCAGTATTAACATATGTAACAGCATTAAAGACAGCAGAATACCTTCGTTTGGTTTTGCTGTATTTTGAAAGGTCCTGCTCTAGTTTTTGTTGCATTTGTGTAATGTTGGTTAATCTGAAAGTTTTTATGTCTACAGCAGCAGAATTGCCTACTATCTCTTCTTTGGACACTTTTGGATAAGTCGTAACAGACATGCTTTTTTAAAATAAAAATAATTTAGTATTGGATATCTTTTAATCTGTTATCTTGAATATTCAGCTGCGCATCATATATTAAAAACAAATGTACATTAAGTGGTTTATCACTCTCTTTTTCTTTATCAATTTGAATGTTTATTACGTCTTTAACTGTTCTCCCACTCCCATGCAACTGATTATCCTCTGTTGACCTTAGGTCAATCCATAAACCGTATTTCGTTGTTAAATATTCATCAAGTCTAACACTGTGAAGGTGTAGATCTTTAGACACAAGGTCTACTGTTGGACTTCTAGACCTCCCGCCTCCAAACAATTTTCTTATTTCATCAAAATGATGATAAGGTTTAAGCCTGCTACCGTAGACTTGGTTAGGACTACCCTGAATTGAACATTGTACTTTCGTTATTTTAGGATTGATAAACTTTTCACTTTGTCTTTGGTATGGTTCTTTATCATCTTCACACAGCAATAAAATACCTTTAAGGGATCGTGCTGCGGCGCTAAAACTAAAATTCCATATAGTGTCTGCCCTGCTTTTAGGATATTTTGAATGATGAATCACTCTTTCGTAATATATTGCTAATTTTGACTGATATTGTTGCTCAATCAGCCTTGCTAAGTTAGGGTTGCTAACAATGTCAAACTCTAACGAGATGTCGAAAATGCTGTACTTGGAATCAGTGTCTGTAGATTTAATGACACGTTTGTATCCATTAAAAGTTAGTTCATATGACAATCTGTCTTTTAATGCTCCTTGAAAGTATGGCGCATGCGCTTTTAACAACTCAAAATCTAAGGGTATGGAAAATCGATTTCCATAAGCAAAACTTACAGCTTCATACTTGTTGCCGGCTTTAGCGTCTTCGGCGTCTATTCTGTGTTTTAGTGCTTCGTTATTTTCGATTCCTTGAAACGCAAGATCGGCCCTTTCATTATCGGTTAGCCATAGATCAGAATAGATTAGAAATATGTCTGCATTGTGTAAAGAAAATATTTCTTGCCCCTCAAGTTTTATAGAAATTTTCTTAACGATTGCCCGTCCCAGATTCTGTACAACTGTCCTGTTTACGTCTGTTGCTGAATCAAGTTCTATTTTAAAAGTAAGCCGTGCAGATCCCGGCACAATCACTTCATCTGCTCCTAGGTCTGGAAATTTAACAGTAAGAATTTGATCTGAATCAATAGTAGATGGATTATTTGGAACAATAATATTCTGTTTATTTCCCTTCACGCCAAAGGGCTCTTTCAGTCTTCTATGCGGGTCAAGAATCGAGCCATATGCTTGTGACATTTTTTTTATAAAACAAAATAAAAAGTTAATTATTTAAAAACATGGCAGACATTGAAGGTGAAGAAGATTATGATGTTTTTGATCCTGGAGACGACATGAGTGAAATGACTCCTTTGACACAACCATCGCGCTCAGTGCAGCGTGAATTAACAGAAGAAAGGGCTGAAGCATTTTACAAAAGTTTAGGCCTAGAACCTCCCGAATTTATAGACCCTGATTTTGAATTAAAAGATGGCCATTTGTCTGTGAGAAACGACCAAGGGCAACTTGTTCAGCTTACAACTAAACCAGACCCATTAAAGTTTTTAGCTAAGAGTACAATTAGACAAAGACTCAGTGTGCGCGATCAAAATCGCCTTGGCATTACTAAACCAAAATTAGATAGGGAAGCAGTTGCTAAACTTCAAAACACACTACAGAAACTCCCAACAGATAACCAAATTCAAAACATACCCCTTAAAGATTTAAGCCCAACAGCAGACGAAATAATAGAAGCAGAAACCAGTTTTTCAGAAGAAACAGTATTAAAAACTATGCACGATCCGCCGCTACCTATGAGAGAAATAACGGCCCTTGATCATGCTTTGAGAAGCATCAGGGCGAGTTAACAAACAATTTAGCAAAACTGGGTGAACTAGATGAGCATATAAAAAGAGAAAAAGAAAAACTAGTTGAGGCTGATGACCACAACTTAGGACCTGGTGTTAAAGAAAGAATAACACAAAGACTAAAAGATCTTGAACAAGAGAGATCAGCAAGACTAGAAGTGCTGTCTACTAACCGAGAACAATTACGAACTCAAGTGAGCAGAATAAGAGAAACTATCCAAAGAATTTTATATGAAGACACAACGTTAGCAGAACGAATAAGAACACTGTTTAGAGAGCAAGGTGTCACATTAGCAAGTGTTATAACTGCCTTAGGATTTGCAATAAGTACACTGGTGATGGCTATTACAGGCGGCGGTGGTGGGGGGGCAGTGCCACCAGGCCCGCCAACTCCGTCGTCAGATAAATCATGGGTAAAAAAACAACTCGATCACCTTGCAAACTTACTAAAAAAATTAGCCAGTAAGGCAATAGATTCTTTGCCTGGTATAATAGGGGGGATCGTTAGCTGGCTTTTGTCTGCCGCAAGTAAAGTAGTTGGCTTTATGGCTGAGCACTTATGGGCATTAGTTGTCTTAATAGTTGGGTTACTTTATAGTAAGATAAAGACCAAGTAATCCTAGGGCAGTTAATCCAAGAACAAGTGCCGTCTTTTCATATTCATGGTCATCACGAACAAAGTCCGCGTCTTCAATGGCCTTTGGGCTTTGGGCCACGGGGATTGGATGGGGTTTTGAGGGGGGATTGGGACTTCTTTTTTATTGCTATTGCTGGCTTAGAATTTATGTCGTTTTTTCCGACCTTCTCTTCATTGCCAGCCACAAGGATTTCATTATTATAGTTTATTATTGTTCCTATCTGAAGTCTGAGGTCAGAAGGCAGCATGTATAAACCAGTGCCGACAGCAAAGTCTACTTTCGATCTTGCGTATTGCAAAACATTTTGGTACCTTTTAATACTTGAAGGCAAATCAATTGCAGAATTAATAGAATCCTCTAAATTTGCTAAATACTGTTTTTGGGCGTCAAAGCCAGTAGAAGGATCAATTATGTTTGATCTCGTTTGTGCTTGCGAACCTAGCAAACACCAAACATAAGTACGAATGGAGTCGTTTATTCGTTCTATTCCCGCTCTAGTTAGGCCCTTAGAGGTATCCAAAATAAATGTTGTCCATGCTGTTTTATGCTCTTGCTCTATGGACCCGAGGTGAACAGTTGTGCCTGAAGAGAAAGATGTGTAAGGAGGATCCCAATCATAGTTATACTTTCTGTGCACGCCCCAAAAATAAAGAGTGCCTAAACCACGATTAAGATCCAACTTTTGTCTAAAGTCTGTCTTTGGGTCAATATCAAATTCGTTACAGATCCTTTCAAAAGCCTTGTAATCTATTCTGTTGCTGAATGGATTAAACGTTTTGTCATTTGGTAATGGCGCTTGCAGTTCAGATAAAATACGTCTGAAGGTGTAATAAAAATGAAATCTATACACTGACCTCACCAAAGGATCAGGATGATTTAAATGATCAGCATACGACACTCCACACCCAGTTGATGCACAAAACACAGCAAAGTTTAACTGGTTCTGATAAAACTGCATCGGATGACTAAACCACACTTTCGGGATGTAGTCGTTTTTAATAGGAGGGTTAAGATATCTGTTCAATGGAGTACTAACCTTTACTTGAAAGGCGTCAGTCTGAGTCACAGAAATGTCGAGGGTATCAGTTGTTATATCTTTAGGACTGTAGTGAGGTCCAACAGAATATTTTGCATTAGTATATTTGAATGCACTCATTTTTAAATTTGTTTTAAAAATGTTTGTAACAATAACAACTCAAGACAGTCCTTCGTTTTTAGAATATGCTATTGATAATGAATGCGGAACCCGAAGGGTTGCACTCCATGAAATATTCTACAAAGTCGTATGGTTTAATATAACTGAATCCAAGGAAAATAATAAGATTACAAAATTTAATAATGGAGGAAGCAACGTTAGCCAGTTAACCATACCTGATGGTTATTACGGGTTTTGCTCGCTAAAAGAAGCAATGAGTAACTTCGACATTACTCTCAAACTTAACAATGCAAATTTGAAAATAATGTTGACATTCAAACCTGAAAAAGAAGTAGTAGGTTACCTTTTTGATGGAGAGCTAGCTAAAATGTTAGGCTTTGCAACTGACAATCAAGTCAGTCATAGATTTATAGTTACACCAGACGAAACTACTTATGAGGGAGAATATCCGCTCGATCTTGCATTACATTCATTACTCTATGTTCATTTGGACGAGCTGAGCACTGATGAAAACTTGTATGATGGAAGGCCCTCAACTGTTTTAAGAGCTCTTCCATCAGGGAAAGCTGCATATTGCGATTATGAAATTATACAATTCCCTAATTTACAGTTTAAAAGATTAGCTTGTGGGAGGGTCAGATCATTTAATATAAAGATCACAGATAAAACAGGGAAAGTCGTGAAATGTGATAACCTGCACATTGTTTTAGAAATAAAATAATAAGGTGTACTAAAAAATGTCACGTGGACCAGAAGAATCAGGAGTTACATTAGCGCCTGAGAGGTGTGTAACTTTAGAATTAAAAGACTTTGCAGACGTTGAGGACTTTGAACAAAACGGTGAGATAGGCACTTTGTATGGTTTTGAGTACACTAAAGATGGTTATTATAAGCGCAAAGAGGTTGACGACAACAAAAGATTTCCTAAACTAGAACAACTACGCAATCTAGAAGCAAATAATACAGGTCAGTATGAATATAAAATAGTTCGAAAAACTGACAATAAATGGCACTTAGAACCATATTTGGAATGGGACATAAAATTTGAATTCTTAAGCCCATTTACATTTTTTGACCGTCAAAAAAGTTTCAGAAAAGCATTGAACTCTGGCCCTTTACATGTAAGTCTTATGCCAGAGGACAACAGTCGGAAAGAGATCGAAATAAAGCCGTTTGGGGACAAACAGTACATCCTCCACAGAAGAGAATCGGTTTTAAAGAAAGCTTCTACAAAATTACAGTTTATTCCACGCACAAAATTAGGAGACACGTTCACAATGATATTTAAAATTTCTGTCTTAAAAGATGAGGCGAGAAATGGAGCTCTGGGCGTCAGTGACAATCTTATGAAAGGAATTCTTATTAGCTGGCAAAACTTAGACGTTGACAAACTTAAAGTTACTGTCGTCGTTCTTTACAATGGCGAGGATATTAAGGTCATAACAACAAGCAACAAAATTGATATTAGTCTAAATAGAAACGATCTTACAGAACTAAACTGGATTAATCTTACACATTTAGACCTTATAGGTTTTTATTATACTGAACAAGTTTTGACAGAGAGTATGATAAAAACAATAACTGGATTAGATTAAATTCTGTTTTAAAACTATGGAGCAGACGACTTTGGTGTCAATGCCGATGTTAAACTTTATGACAAAAACCCCTCATTGTTCATTGATTTGTGGACAGACTGGTTGTGGAAAAACAATATTTGTCCTCGACCTATTACAAACAGTTTATAGTTATAATTTTGATCATATTGTAATTTTCTGTCCAACATTAAAGTGGAACAAAGCATATCACGACAGAAGGTTTATATGGACGGATGATGAAATCTATTTAATTGATCCCAGCAATAAACTTAGCGAGTGTTTAGAACACTTTTATAGACAGTTTGAGGGAACTCAGACACTATTTATTATAGATGACTGTTCGGCAGAAAGAGACATAGTTAGAAAAAGAAATACTTTATCAAAACTAGCTTTCAGTGGAAGACATGCTGGGATAAGTGTGTGGATTTTATGTCAAAAATATAACTCAGTTTTAAAAGACTTTAGAGAGCAATTAAAGACAGTGGTTTTATTTCACATGAAAGATAGAGACGCATTTGATGAATGTATGAAAGAAAACGATGTTATTGAAAACGATCAAGAAAAACGAAGGATTAAGCAAAAACTTAAGTCTCAAAAGTTTTCTAAATTAGTGTTAAAAACAGATAATCCTACACATTATGTATGTTTGTAAATGTTTTTTTTTAAGTCTTACTTAGCAGAGAACTATAAAATCTTCGTTCTAGGGCAACCGCCCGAAACTGGTTGAGGGCGGGTGAGCTAGAACGAAGATTTTATAGTTCTCTAACCGACGACATTGACAGTTTTCTTTTTCGGTTCGAGAACTCTTGTGGTTGGCCGAAGGAGAAATGGACGTTATCGCGTCACTGTTTAAGGGAAGTGCTTTGGCACTATACCACACACTTGCGGCAAAGGAAAGGTTGACTTGGGATCAATTAAAAGAAGAACTCTTAAAGAAGTTTCAATGCTCAGCTGACCGTTTTCGTGAGCGTTTCCGATCCATTCGTTCTGACAAGGGAGAATCATTTCCGTCTTTTTTGATAGGAATGAGTCATTGTTTGGACAGATGGATAGACCTAACAAAGACGAATAAAACTTTCGAATCACTGCGAGATTTGCTACTTCGAGAGCAACTTTTTCAAAGCGTCAGTAAAGATTTGGCCACTTTTCTTAAGGAAAGACAGTTCGATAACGTTGACGAAATGTGTCAGATGGCGGATCAGTACTGTATTGCTCATCCGGATAAAGGTGTTGCCTGCAAGGAAAATTCTTCCCTTTTCGAGTCTCACACGGCATTTCAGATGCATTCTGGACAAGGAAACGATAGAAGAGGAAATCGCGCTTCATTCCAAGGTCTGCACTGTTACACGTCTTTTGGCAACAGACAACGACCTTTCCGTGGTCAAGGCCATGTCGGTTCTGGCGATTTCCGTCAGTGCCAATACTCACCACCGGAAAGACCTTTTCCTTTCCGAGGACGTGGTGAACAACAACCGCGCAGACCCTTTGGTCCAGCTCGTGGACAAGGTCGAGGTTTACAGACTAACGGTAACCAGTTGTCCACCGATCAAACCATGCGTTGCCATTTTTGTGATGGCAAATTCCATTTGAAACGGGACTGTTCTTTCAAAGGAAGTGGAGCAAAGACTGGATTTGCTTCCACTACATGTGAAGAAGGTCTTGTTTTGGTGCCAGATCAGTCCATTGATGGTCTTCTTTTGGAGGATTGTGCCATTAATGGTTTACAAGGTTCTGTTTTGCGAGATACAGGTTGCACCACAGCTGGTGTAAGGAAATGTTTTGTTCTACCGGACCAGTATCTTGACAGTGTTCAGAGATGCAGATCGTTCGGTGGAAAAATTGAAGTTTTTCCACTTGCAAAAATTTCCGTTGATACACCATACTACTCCAGGTCACTTACCGCCTGTGTTATTGAGAATCCAGTTTGCGATTTGATTTTGGGAAATCTACCAGGTGTTGTGACAGTACATGGTGGTGCCAGAGGATCTTTCGTTCCTTGTCTCATCAGTACAAGATCAAAGTTGTAGAGCAAGGAAGACCCACAAAACCGCTCACGGTTTCAAAACTAGATGAACTGAAAGTTACACCAGACATTTTGAAGACTATGCAGAGAAGCGACGAGACATTGACGACTGTACTGTCTACTGCAAAGCAGAGTGTCTCTGACAAACCAACGGACAAGCCGATGTACATACTGGACTCTGACATCCTCTACAGGCATGCACCTGGACAAGACAACAAACAGATTGTGGTTCCCAAACCACTGAGGGAAACAGTATTACATACGGCCCATGATGCATTGTTCGCAGGTCATTGTGGCATCAAGCGAACGTTAAGAGTTCTGGATTCATTTTTTTGGCCAGGGGTCACAAAAGAAGTCACACAGTATTGTCGTTCTTGTGACATTTGCCAAAAAAACAACTCAAAAAGGTCGCGTCCCATGTGCGCCTTTGCACAAAATGCCCCTAATTTCGGTTCCCTTTTGGAAGGTGGCCATTGACCTTGTCGGCCCTTTCCCACCATCTTCCTCGGGAAATCGGTGTATTCTCACTTTGGTCGACACGGCGACAAGATTTCCCGAAGCAATTCCCCCGAAGAAAATCGATACCATATCTGTCGCTGAGGCACTCCTCTCTATTTTTTCCAGAGTAGGACTTCCCGAGGAAATTCTGTCAGATTGCGGGACACAGTTCATTTCAGACCTCATGAAGGAAATATACAGACTGCTGTCGATCTCTTCTGTTTCAACCACGCCATACCATCCCCAGTCCAATGGAATGGTTGAAAGATTTAATGGAACATTAAAGTCCATGTTGAGAAAAGTCACAAGGCGGGAGCCCCAAGAATGGGATCGTTTTATACCTGCGTTGCTCTTTGCATACAGGGAACTGCCGAACGAAACTTTGGGGTTTTCGCCTTTTGAACTGCTTTTTGGACACTCACCGCGGGGTCCTTTGGATCTGTTAGTCACACAGTGGACGAACAAGACGGACATACCTGAAGACAGGAACGTTTACCAATACGTCTATGACCTGCATAACCGAATAAAAGATGCATGTGAACTTGCCCAACAGTCAGCTGACAGGAAAACTGATTTGTATAAGGACTTTGCTGACAGGAAAGCAAAGGCACGTTCATTCAGTGTAGGTGACAAGGTACTTGTCCTGCTGTCAGATGAGCACAACAAACTTCGTGTCATGTGGAAAGGTCCTTTTGATGTCATTGAAAAACTTTCTGGAGTGAACTACAAAGTGAAAATGGCAAATGCTGAAAAGGTGTTCCATGTAAATATGCTAAAAAAGTATGTTGAACGTACAAATGTTGCCATTAATGAGTCAATTGAATGGATATGTCCAGTGTCTGGAACAGATGTGGCTGTTACAGAAATCATTGATTCTGATTTTGTACCTGATGTTACATACAGAGACAGAGCAAAGACTGTGCAAACAACAAATGTGGGATAGTTAACTTCTACAAGTATAGATGATACTGTACCTCTGCCCACTCTTTCTGTCCAGGGAGAAACTTATCGTGATGTTGTTGTGTGTGATGATCTGTCTTTGATTCAGAAGGAACAATTGGAAGGTATTTTGAAGGACTTTCAGGATATTCTGACTGATACCCCAGGGACAGTGACAGCAATTGAACCCCATACTATTCACTTGAGTACGGAAAACCCAGTCCGAGTCAAACCATACCCCTCCCATTTGCGAAAAAACAGGTTGTCGAAAGAGGGATTCAGGTCATGCTCGGGTTGAAAGTTATTGAACCGTCCTCGTCACCATACAGCTCACCAGTTGTATTGGTGGACAAACCTGATGGCTCGGTGCCGTTTTGCATCGATTACAGGAAGTTAAACAAAATCACTGTGTTTGATGCAGAACCTATCCCAGACATTGAGGAACTTCTTTGTCAACTGTCAGAAGGAAAATATTTTGTCAAAATAGATTTGACTAAAGGATATTGGCAAATCCCGATGGCTGAAGCAGACAAGGAAAAAACAGCTTTTCAGACACCTTTTGGACTGTTTCAATGGACGAAAATGCCATTTGGTTTACAAAACGCCACAGCTTCTTTGCCAGAATGATGCGCGCACTAAAACTTCATGAGTGTGGAGCAGTAAATTTTTTTTGATGACATTTTGCTTGCTGCAAAGTCATGGAATGATCTTCTGGAAAACTTGAGAGCTGTTTTTTGTAAACTCCGGAATTTTGGTCTGACGTCTAGACCGTCCAAAATTCGTGCTGGATTCAAGTCTCTTGAATTTTTGGGTCATGTCATTTCTGTTGGGAAAATGACACCAGAGGAAAAGAAAGTAGAAAAGATCTTGGCCTTGAAGAGACCCAGTACAAAGAAACAGATCAGATCACTCCTTGGATTGTTGTCCTATTACAGAAGATATGTACCGCACTTTGCGTCCTTGACAGCCCCTTTGAGTGACTTAACAAAAGGAACAAAAAACAAAAGTATCGTCTGGTCAGATGAGTTCCAGAAAGCTCTTAAATGTGTTCAAGACACCCTCAATTCATTCCCTGTGCTGCTTTTGCCCTCTCTTTCAGAGGATTTGTTTTGAGAACTGATGCCAGCTCCAAAGGCATGGGAGCTGTACTGTTGCAAGAAAAGAATGGATTGTTACATCCTGTCCAATATGCAAGTAAAAAGTTCACTAACACACAAGTCAAATACTCAACAATTGAGAGGGAATGTCTTGCTATTGTTTGGGCTTGTGAGAAATTTGCCAGATTCCTTACTGGAAGACAGTTTCGGTTACAAACAGACCACAGGCCACTGACGTTTTTGCAGTCGTCCAAGACCAAAAATAGCAGGCTGTTAAGATGGGCTTTGTCATTGCAGGAGTTCAAGTTTGACATTGAGCCATTACCTGGCACTCAGAATATCATGGCAGATTTTCTGTCTCGTGCGTGAGTGCACAGTATCCTTCGTGCTGCTGTAACTGCTGTTTGTTTTCATTGTGGACAGACTCTTTTTTATTCTGCTGTTTGTTTTCATTGTGGAAAGACTTTATTGACATTTTGGCAGGGTTATGTCTGCTACTGTCAATCTGAATGGATAAGTAGTTGTGACTTATCTTTCCCCAAAAGTGCATATGTATTGGCATTGGTGGCTCTTTGTAGGATGCTATTTTGTGAATGTGTGCAGAATACTTCATTTGATGTCTTACAAGTGCTGTTTTTTTTTCACGTTGGTCCATTGTGAAGAATGAAAAAAATGTTTAACTTTCGAATGGACTATTATATTGTATATTTTTGCTTGAACAAAGACTTTTCACTTGCCAAATTTTTCTCAAGTGAGTCATGAGGAAATTCTCGTTTTGTGAGGATTTTGGGACACATGTTTATGTGAGAACAGGCAAGAAAAACTATGTTTACATGTTGGTATATATAAACATGAATGGCATTTGGAATTATCAGTATCATATGTTCTTCGTGTCTGTGTAACTTGTGATTTGTGATGGAGTTTGAATTTGTTTTTGTTTTTCAAGAAAGGAAAAAAGTGTTTTTGCATTTTTTTCCCAAACTAAGATTTTGAAATGTGATTTTGAATCTTTATGATGTTCATGAAGATTAGTTCTATGCTTTAATGGCAACTCTTGAATGATGAGAAATTGATGATTGATGGTTGAAGATGTATATTAATTAGATATGTATATGTTTGTAAAAAAAAAAAATTTCTTTGCGAAAGTTTTTTTTTCACCCCGGGATGGGGGGTTTCATGTGATGTAGCCTCACATGGCGACATGTGACGTTCCATCGCGTATGCCCTTATTTGTTATAAAGCATTTCCCTAGGTAGGGAAAAGAAAAGGTAAAAGAAACAATAATTCACGTGGCCTGACCAGTGTGATCGGTGTCGCTGGTGGCTATTAAAACAGTTCAGTGAATGGACGGACGTTGTCCATTGGTCAGCAACCGTGGGCTGGTAATGCGTAGAGTTAGACGAGTACTCACTGAATGTGAGCGCAGGAGGGAAAAAGAAAGTATAGGAAGGAGATGGCTTGGGGACACTGACCGGACAGGTTGTTTGAAGAATGAGTTCCACCTGCAATTCACCATTACCAGGTGAGGTATAGACAGATGGGGAGAGAAAAAAGAGAGAGTTAAGAAAAGGAAAAAAGGGAAAAGAATTTATCATTATTCAGATTTTGAAATAGATTACTTACACGGACTTCATTCGTGTTTCAGCCCTTCCCGGTGCTGTGGCAGCACCAGTAACGGACTAGGCGACTGAGGCAGTCGCAGAAGTAGTTGATCTCCAGTGCTGCGGCAGCACCTAATTGTGAAGAAGACTGTGACAGTCGTGAGAGAATTTAAAGAATTTATCATGTTGACCCACAAAGATTGTTGATTGTTCCCCTGGGTCGGAATTCAGATACTAGCCATCTTTGACTCTT